>JAJONY010038056.1:0-21386 GCA_029582405.1 Solanum gandarillasii | reverse complement strand
TTTTGATACGGTTGCTCTAAAATTCGGGTTAGACCCATTTTCCACTCAATTTTACCCCCTGAATAAGAATATGAAGTCGAATTTCCGAAATCATGCACGGATTTTGAGATATATGGAAATTACAATTATAGGTGTTTCCGAAGCACATTTTCGGGCATTTTTGGGGTCGTTTCAGTCTAAATACCCTTGAACTATTGAAAATGGTATAAAATTACCATTCATCCACCTATTAGCTCCCAAATACCCCCGTCATCCACCTACTGTCTCTCAAGTACCCTTGTCATTCATTTATAACGGATTATCATTTAAATAATTTTTAAAAATATGTGTCGATAATCTATTGTTACAATTTAATTACTTAAATTAATTTATAAACCCACCCATTACTGATTGTATCAGACCCATATTAACTACATCAGACCCAAATTAACTGTACTGCCCCCAATTACATTTACCCCACCGATTAAAACAAATACACCCTTCATTCCCAACATTTTACTTAATTTTCCAACCATCTTCCCCAATATATTAGCACACAATCTCGAAAAACACTACCTAAACTCACACATGTATCACCATAAAAAACACCAAAATAATTGTAATTTTTAATGGTAATATATGAGTGTATTTAGATAGTGTTTTTTTTAGATTGTAGGCGAATATATTTGGGAAGGAGGTTTGAATAAATATTGAGAATGAAATGTGCATTTGTTTTAATCAGTGGGATAAATGTAATTTTAGGCGAATGTAGTTAATTTGGGTCGAATGTAGTTAATTTTTAACAGGTATAATTAGTAACGGGTGAGTTTGTAAATTAATTTAAGCAATAAAATTGTAATCAATATTGGACTCAAATGTGGATGACAGAGGTGTTTGAGAGTCAATAGGTGGATGACAGAAATATTTGGGAACCAATAGGTGGATGAATGGTAGTTTTGTACTATTTCCAATAGTTTGAGGGTATTTTATGCTCTTTTCCGATATCATTAAGATGTATTTTCGTGTGAAGAATTTTCACCATCACTTTGTCCACAACCACCGACCATCACTAATAACCACCTCTGTTTATCACAACAACAATTGTTGTGGCCAATCATCAATCACCACTACCAACTATCTTTGTCATCACAACCACTATTGACGACCTTTACCATTGTCAATTATTATTGTCACTCTGTCAGTCACTACAACATTTATCACCTCCATTGTTACAACTATATTCATGGTCATCACTATAAGTGTCACCACCTCTGCCATCACTATATATTGCAACCAATCCCTACTAAGTACTTCCAACTATCACCGTAATCACGCTAACACCATCACCAACTACCACCAACATCATTGTTATTCATCGCACATTCTTCAGACAACACTTATACTAACACTATCAACTTCTAACATCAATCAATTTCACCATCACAATTTCCGCCGTCACTATCATGTCAGTCACTACAACACCAAACATCTCCACCATCACAATTAACATGCACCAACTATCATCAATCACTACAAATCTTTCAACCACCACCAATAATACCCATTGTTACTATCGCGTCAATCACTATTATACCAAGCACCTCCATCAACATGATTGTTACTATCCATTAATATTTTTTTATCAAATAATAATTTTATTATATTAAATTTTATATTTTCTAAAACAAAAATAATTATTTTTTATTTAAGTTATATATATTTAATCATTTGATATTCGATATTAAGAGATAAACATAATCCAGATAATTAGGAGCATCAAATGGGAAATGGAGAAAAAACAATTGTATGAAAGGGAGACTCACTGACAGAGTCTTTTTTCCACACTTGGATACCTCAAAATTTCCAAGGGGACCTTTTTCTCTGTCACATTGTGACACATACCTAAAAGCTTATAGCTACAAACAGCCTACAAAGGCTACAGTGTTGTGTAGTGCCATAAATACATGGCATGAATTATATAATATAGTATTTTATTAATACTACAACAAAGTAGGAATAATAAATTATACCAGTAGTACTATTACTAATAAAGACTAAAACAGTAGTTTCCCTAGATTGAGCTAACAGTTCAGCAATCTATCACTTTCTATAATCTTCCTTCAAATCTTTTGAGGGTCCCTCTTTCTTTCTTTACTGCTTTGAATACTTGAACAGAGTCTCACTGAAAGAAAAAAAAAGATCTGTACCAAAAAAGCTGCTTGATTTACTGTGCTTTTTTCTTTTAGGGTTTCAAGATTTTACTTGGGAACTTGAAGATCTGTTTTTGTTTTGATGTAATTAGTTGGTTCTGTAGTTTCTTTGGAGAAAAGGGTGATTTGGGTTTTTTCTTGATTTTTTCAGTGATCTAGGACAAGTATGACATTGGTGGTGTTAAGTTGTGGAAGTGGGGTTGGATGAGAAATATGTTTGCCTGCTTCTTGGTTTTTGCTTAGAGTGGGGGTGGGGGGGCTAGACTAGTGCCAAAGTTTTCATCTTTGGCTTTCTTTTTGCTCTTTTATACATATTTGGGGCTTTTCCTTTTTAACTTTTTTTTTGAGTTAGTTGATTTGAGGGAATGAAGGTGTCTACTTCTGGCTTCAATTCTCAGCCTGAGGAAGGTGTGTTTTGTTTCTGTCTTATTTATTTTTGTCATTTTTTGTTTATTGAGCTTGAATTGAAGTATTCTTTGTAATGTATGATGAGTAATTTTTTTCCTTTATTAAAACTTGGGAGTAAACTTTTTTTGATGTTTGATTATGGCAGCAGGGGAGAAGAAATGCCTGAATTCAGAGCTGTGGCATGCTTGTGCAGGGCCACTGGTCTCTCTACCACATGTAGGAACCAGAGTAGTGTATTTTCCTCAAGGGCATAGTGAGCAGGTTAGTAGTAGAACTTATATTTTTATGAAATGGGGATAGAGGAAGGGAAAATGGAACCAACCTTAGTTTATGCCATAAACTCATTAAGTTAATTAAAGCATAGGTCTTTGACATGGTTGGTAGTAAATTCTTATGTTCTGGTTCTTCATGGTGATGCTCCATTTGAACTTTAAACTTCTTTTTTTCCTCTCATTTAATGGTGGGCTATGGGTATAAATAACCTTCAAGATTTAACCTGTGCCTCATGAGGTATGCTACTATTTTTGCACTTCCAGGCATGTTGTGCTTATGTTATTCTGTCAGGGTGATGTCCATACGTGTCGGAAATAGGTATAGGACAGAAATCTTTCTTTCTAACTCTGGAGAACTAAGTAATTCCAGTGGCGATATTAATCTTGGTGAACAGAGCTGAGAAAAAAACATTATATAGTTGTTGATATAGTTCTTTTTTATTAATTTGTGAGATTCTTTCGTTAAGCTATTTCCTAGATTTGATCTTTCTCTTGATATAAGTCTGCATTATTTGGATATTAAGATGTTTGGCTAATTTTCAATGCAACAAAGAATAGAATGATCCATTGGATTCCTAGAACTTCTCTTATTTATTGGTGAAATGACGTTAGTTGCAATATTTTGTACTGAATTTTTTTAGTTTTGTATAGCTTGTAGACTAGTGGTTGGCGCCTTTAATCTTTATGAGAGTCTTACAGGTTGCTGCATCCACAAACAAGGAAATAAATGGTCATATCCCTAACTATCCTGGATTACCGCCTCAACTTATTTGTCAGCTTCACAATGTGACCATGGATGTAAGTTTGACCCTATACATTCTCTTTGTTGTGACAATCATATGTTTTGGAGTGTTACCAGTAGGTAGAGACTGAAGAATTTCTAAATTACAGGCAGATGTCGAGACTGATGAAGTATATGCTCAAATGACTTTGCAGCCACTAACTCCAGTATGTTACATTCATCAATTCATTCGTTTTGTTTCGAAATTATTTGTAAGTGTTAATTGACTATTTCTCCATAGCAAGAGCAAAAAGACGTGTGCCTTCTACCGGCTGAACTTGGGACCCTGAGTAAACAACCAAATAACTATTTCTGCAAAACATTGACTGCAAGCGATACCAGTACCCATGGTGGATTCTCTGTCCCTCGACGTGCTGCAGAAAAAGTTTTCCCTCCTCTTGTAGGTCCATCAGTTGCACTCATCAGCATCTTTTTCCTTTTTCTTTTTGCTTGAGGTGTTTCATGAGCATTTGGTTTTTCAATATCCTGCTAGTGGGTGTTTGACTGACTTAAATTTTATCTTTCTTTTGCAGGATTACTCGCAACAGCCTCCTGTGCAAGAGTTGATTGGTAAAGATCTTCATGGAAATGAATGGAAGTTCCGGCATATATTTCGCGGTGAGTTTCTGTTCAGAGAGTTGATAGAGTAGTATTACAGCGAAAGACTTTGTTACAATGTTGTCATGGTGGTTGGTACCTTGATTTAAATTGGCTATCTTGAAAGTTCTTAGGGATTTTATATACTCTGCATTATTGTATGAAGTTTGAATTCACTACATTGTGGCGGGAAGTTTATGATGCAACCAATATACTTGCTGACTTCTGATTCTTTCTAAAAACAAATTCTGAATGCCTTGTGTTACCATTCGAAAAACAAAAACAAATTCTGAATGCCAATTCCCAGCTATAAAACTGATCTTACTGTGATAAATGCAATGACTACACCAATGGGTGAGTGACCCAGTTCCCTGGCCGAATAGACCTTCTGCAGAGTGAACTAGTGACTATATAATACCTTGTACTGGCGGTTAAAACTATGTTAACCTTTTTATATTTTAGAACTGAGAAGCTTCACTCTTTTCATTTAGCTTCTAAAGCACTGAAGATGACATAAAGAAAAAAGTTGAAAATTGAGAATTCTTGTTTATCTCTTAAATTAAATGAAGAACCTAGTGCAGTAGTGTATGACTGTTTTGACTTAGGTTCTGTTGTCTCTTTCCTCTGACGTGGATTCATTATGGATGCAATCTGATCTTTTTCCTAGTTATTATCCTTTTGTTGTAAGGCAAGAGGTTCTGGATTCTAGTGTTGAAAATTTCTGATTGCAGTGCTATGATTTATGTAATTGGACACTAATGATCTAATTCCTCGTACTTAGGCCAACCAAAGAGGCATCTCCTGACGACAGGATGGAGTGTGTTTGTAAGTGCGAAGAGACTTGTTGCAGGCGACTCAGTTATCTTTATCTGGTAGATAAATATTATCCTAGTTATTGCAGTTCCTTTAGAAGTTTCTGTAAACCATTTAAGACTCACAGTTGATGTGTATATGTGTTTATAAATTGTATGTATCTGAGCTGCAGATGCGATATGACTGTTCTGTTGCTTGTCTTGTATACCCAATAAGGAGGCTGCCAATTAAATGGATTTGTTATTTGTCTTTCCTTAAAAGGTGCACATTCAGTAGGTGGTTCTGTGGGGTCTGTTACATTTGCCTATGGTCTTTCCTTCTCTGATAGAATGCACAAACATTTGAAATCTCCACGTTTGTGTTGTATACTTGGGAAAGTTAAATATTTACTGCTCGAAAATTTTACAGCCAAGTATAATATATTAAGTTCATGAAGTTTAGGACTATTTAACAATTTTTACCTGTCAGCATGCAGTCTATATTGGGTGATGGGTGCTGATGTACTTCTTGGGTCATTTTGCAATTAAAGAACTCTCTTGTTTCACCCTCTCAATTTTTTAGATCAATTTTTTCTACCTTCACGAATGTAGGGGTAAGGTCTGTGTACACAGCAAACCCCACTTGTGGGATTACACTGGATATATTGTTATTGTTGTAATTTTATCTGGCTAAATTCTGTCATCTCCCATCAGGAATGAAAATAATCAATTGCTTTTGGGGATACGACGTGCCAATCGTCCGCAAACTGTTTTACCTTCCTCGGTATTGTCAAGTGATAGCATGCACATTGGTCTTCTAGCTGCAGCAGCTCACGCAACTGCAACAAATAGCCGGTTTACAATATTTTTCAATCCAAGGTAAAGGTTTCATTTCTAGTTAACTAATGGACTTAAGTTCACATTTGACATTTTAGCTTTGCAATTTCAGGGCTTGTCCATCAGAGTTTGTCATACCTCTCGCCAAGTATGCTAAAGCAGTGTATCATACACGAGTTTCTGTTGGCATGAGGTTCCGAATGCTATTTGAAACAGAAGAATCGAGCATCCGTAGGTAGGTATAATCTTCTAGAATTGTTTTGCAAGTATTCCAAATTACAAGGTCAGTTGGAGAATCAAATCTCTTATTGATAAAGAGGGACATTATATTGAAATGGGAGGGGGTGGACCAGGGGCTAGTACCAATTTCTCATTGAGTTTGGTGTGAAAGTATTTCAAGGGATCTTTGAAAATTAAGCCGATTTTGTCTAAAAATGTTCTTGTTAAAATAAGGGAAACATTAGGAGTAGGAGATCATAATTTGGAGGGAGCTGCTGCCTAAATCTCTCCTCCTCAAAAACGTTGTGGGGAACTTATCTTGTTTGAAAGAAATGGAAATGCTTATTGTTAAATAAGTTTCAATCTAGGACGATATGAATTTCAGAGTTGTTTATGATTCAGTTTTTTCTGCCTTCTATTTTTGCCACAGTTCGTGATAATTTCCTAAGAGAAAGAAGATAACTGTCTTTTCTGTTTGTTATCCCCTTTTTCTCTCTAATTGATACAAATAGTTTAATCATGTGAATATCTTTGGTCTCAGGTATATGGGCACAATTACTGGCATTGGTGATCTAGATCCTGCTCGTTGGCCAAATTCTCATTGGCAGTCTGTAAAGGTTAGTTCATAGCAGGTGGTCATTTAGTATTAAATAATACATTGAAACTATGGCTACTTAAATCCTTTTAATACTTGTGGATTTCTCAAGTGCATGATGTCCATTTTGGTTTAGAATTTCATCGTCGACCCTCTTAATATGCAGGTTGGATGGGATGAATCAACTGCAGGGGAGAGGCAGCCTAGAGTTTCACTGTGGGAAATTGAACCTCTGACAACCTTTCCAATGTATCCATCTCCTTTCTCCCTTAGGTTGAAGCGGCCATGGCCACCTGGACTACCTTCATTTCCTGGTCTGATATATTTTTGCTGTTGTTACCGGGGATATCTGTATTCATCAATTTGATTCAGTTCTAATTTTAACTGTTCACTATCTTCTCATCCATTCAGGTCTATCAAATGGTGATATGACTATGAGTTCTCAACTTCCATGGCTGCACGGGGGCATGGGTGATCAGGGGATACAATCACTTAATTTCCAGGGATTTGGTGTTACTCCATTCGTGCAGCCAAGGTTTGATGCTTCTATGCTAGGTTTGCAGCCTGACATTTTGCAAGCAATGGCAACATTAGATTCTTCTAAGCTTGCAAATCAGCCACTTATGCAGTTCCAACATATCCCTAGTGGTTCAGCATCTTCGATTCAGAATCAGCTTTTGCATCCATCCAATTTGCAACATACTTTCCTCCAAGGCCTCCCGGAAAACCAACTAATATCTCAGGCACAGATGCTGCAGCAGCAATTGCAGTGCCACCAATCTTATAATGCTCAGCAGCAACAGTTGCAGCGCCAGCAATTGTATCATGATCAACAACTTCAGGAACCCCATCAAGTACACTTGCAGCGTCAAGATCAGCAGCAAACCAAGGCTCAATTGTGTTCAGCTACTCGGTCACAGCTATCTCATTTACAGGTCTTAGGTTCAACAGGTTCTCAACAAACATTTTCTGATTTAGTTGGTAATCATATAAATACATCTAACAACAGATCCACCATGCAAAGTCTCCTGAGTTCATTTTCCCGTAATGGAGCATCCACTTTCCTGAACACGCCTGAAACCAACTCTCTAGTGTCTCCTTCCTCAT
Organism: Solanum gandarillasii; assembly: GCA_029582405.1. Classification (NCBI taxonomy): domain Eukaryota; kingdom Viridiplantae; phylum Streptophyta; class Magnoliopsida; order Solanales; family Solanaceae; genus Solanum; species Solanum gandarillasii. The sequence continues at coordinate 13,590 of JAJONY010038056.1, read as the reverse complement.
CATCAAAGCGAATTGCTCTAGAATCTCAGATCCCTTCACAAGCTCCATACATAGTGACACAGGCTGAAGTTTTGACGGTGCCTAATACTAAGGTCTCAGATTTTTCCACTTTGTTATCGCCAAATCCTGGCAGACAAGTTTTGGATTATCAAGCTGTAGCAGTTAGCCAAAACAATGCGCTATTTGGAGTTAATGGTATGTCAAACCTGAAGGGTAACAGTCCAGAGAACAGATCTTTACCTGTGCCTTATGCTACCTCTGCCTTCACAAGTACAGTAGGTAGCGAGTATCCCGTTAATTCAGACATGACGACATCAAGTTGTGTAGATGAATCAGGTGTCTTGCAGTCCTCAGAAAATGTGGATCAAGCAAACTCACTTACAGAAACCTTTGTTAAGGTGAGTGTAAAATTTGCTGGGAAAAATATGGCATCTTTTATTTACTGATGATTTAATGGCACATCTTTTTATATTAAAAAAATGTCTAGAAGTTGGGAATATTTGCCAATAATTTCTTGATTCACGTATCTTGGTTCTGGCAGGTTTACAAATCAGAGTCCTTTGGACGATCACTGGATATCTCCAAATTTAGCAGCTATAATGAGCTGCGAAGTGAGCTTGCTCGCATGTTTGGCCTTGAAGGCCTGTTGGAGGATCCTGAGAGATCAGGCTGGCAGCTTGTATTCGTTGACCGTGAGAATGATGTTCTCCTCCTTGGTGATGACCCTTGGCAGTAAGTATGCAACCACTTGTTTTCTGTGGCAGGCTTGCTCCTACCACTAACATTTTTTGTGTGCGTTGGAGAGGGGGCAGGGTGGTTCTGTGTAGATTCCACTTAAGTCAAATTATTGTCCTTGCCAATAGTTCAATATGTGTGAGGTTTTTGGGATAGTCTTCTGATGTTTTCTTACAGCCTACGAAAAATCAGTTTGGATTGGACCACCTCTAAAATGACTCGGAAGAAAAAGCTGCATAGGCAGGTGACATCTCCAGTAACTTCGTCTACGGAGAGACTCGTAGTCGCTTCCTCTTTGGTTTACACTTTTGAACTTCCACAGATTATTAGTTTCTGCTCCTCTTTAGACATTATGAGCAGCTTTTGGTCAAGTGGAAACCGATCGTAGTTTCCACTTGAAATACTACCGATTGCATTGATCAGCTACTTAAAGATATCAACTCTATCGTTTTATATCATCTTATTTCCCACTTACACATTTTCAAGTATGCTTATTTTACTGTATACACCAACAACGTAGATTTGTTTTTGAACCGTTACTCTGTCAATGCTATTGTGTATTTGTTAAACCTTTTAGTCATCACATTTTTAACTAAGCTGTCTTGCTGCAGTGAGTTTGTGAACAGTGTTTGGTACATCAAGATACTCTCTCCACTTGAAGTGCAGCAGATGGGCAAAGAGGGCCTCGACCTACCAAGTGCTGGCAAAACGCAGAGGATCACTAGCAATGGCAATGGCTGCGATGATTTCATGAACCGGAACCACTCGTGTAATATTATGAACGGAATCCCCTTGGGGTCACTTGACTACTAATTTATGTTGCTTGGACACACTCAAAATGTTTGCACCTGTGTTGGATCCTCTGAAAATGCACTACTTTTGGAGGAGGATACGACACACACTCGTTGGCAATTTTGACGAGTTTGAGCAACATAAACTACTAATGAACAAGAACAACTAAGTGATCCCTAAGGTAAAAGTACCATGTAGCTGCTAATATCAGCAATTCTTTGTACCTTGTTCTATCAATGTTATTTTGCCATGTATCTCTTCTACCTAAAAAGTAATGGGGTCAAGTCTCATTTGAACCTTGTAAACCAGATAGTTTTCAATGTAAATTATTTAATGTTTATTGTTATTTCTGTGGAACTACCTCAAGAGACATCTGTACAAATAGTGTTACTAGCTGAAGCAATGTTTTTTCTACCTGTTGTAATGAAGAATAGACTGATTATTTACAAGCTATTGTGCTCAAATTTTAAGACTGGTGAACTTTAATTTGTAAGTGCATGATAACATATCGCTCGGTCTTAATTTGTTTGTCTTACTTTTTTTTCTTCAGTCCGCTTAAAAAAAGGAAGTCTCGTTATTTCTTTTTGACAACTCTTTAGTTTAAGACTACCAAGATTAAAGAACATCTTGGATAATACATAGATAGACACTTTAATTTGACCTCAACTAACAACTAAACACTTTAAATTTGAGTATACACTTTTAGACACCTCAACTTGTGCCCATTGTGTTAGTTGAACACTCTAATTTATGAACTAATCATCTATACACCTCTTAAAATTATGTGTCGTGTTATTGTTGGGTGTCTACGAGACACAAGGAGACGAGTTTAATTGTTTAATTGCCCGTTGCGACTAAGATGAGATGTCCAAATGTGCACTTTTAAAGTAAGTGCTTACTTGTCAGTTGAAGCCAAGTTTGAGTGTGTCTATGTGTTATGCCTATATTCTACATTTCTTTAGTCTAAGACCATAAGATTAGAAAAATCTTTTTTATTTTCTTAAATTTCATGTCAAATCAAAATCAGATAAACAAATTGGAACATAGAGAGTATACTATAATTGTTGAGAGATTTAAACTTTATATACTGACAATTATTTGTACTAATAAACTAATATTGTACAAAACTCTAAGTTTTACTTTGCTAGAATTGGCCAAATACTAAAAACTAGGTGGAAAACCAGCCTAGGAGCAGATCCACAATGTAAGTGGTAGGTTCAACGGAACTCAGTAGCTTTGATGTTGACCCTTTAATCTTTTATAAATTTTACTAAATATGTATAAATATTAAATTTTGAATCTAGTTATTAGCACTTGAGGTCACTAAAACAAAATTCCGAATTCATAAAGTTCAAATCTTGGATCCATTCCAAAACAATTCAGTTGCTACCTAACTTTTTCACCACTCAGTGATAACCACACCTAAGCTTCTTACTGATCTACAAAGCTACATAAACACTTAAGTCTAAACGAGGACTGGTAGTTGGACCTGTTCTGTTTACCTCATTGAATTTTGTACAAACATATTAACATCTACTCACATTTTGTTCCTCTCAATGCATATAAGGTTGCATTGTTGTTAAGAGACAAAAGATAGTGAGAAAAAGAACAATGGAGAACCAACACCCATTGCTACCTAGTATACTTCACTCAACAGCTAAGTTATCAGACATATCATCGGACGAAATCGAAGAGTTCTTGGAACACAAGAATGTGTCTTTCAAGGTGTATCTCAAGTTGTTTGCTTGGGAATCAAGGCTACTTTGGCTTCTTTCTGGGGCAGTTATTATAGTCTTGATTTTTAACTATATGCTTGGCTTTGTCACACTTATGTTTGTTGGACATTTAGGTTCATTGGAGTTAGCTGGTGCTTCCATTGCTAGTGTGGGAATTCAAGGCCTTGCTTATGGTGTTATGGTATGAATTTAAGTTATATATACTAACAGTGTAACGATTTTTACGAGTTTACCAATTAATACTTATCATAGGGATTTACTTATAATTACCTTATAAGTGATCTGATTTTGTTGATATAAGGGTCATCCTAGTGCACGAAGCATCCTGCATTCACAGAGGATCTAGGGAAGGGAAACACCTAAAGGGGTTGTGATGTTTTACATTGTCAATGATAGAACTTAAACTCATAAAAAGTTATAAAGATTATTAAAGAGTTTCATATAAGTATTGATGATGCACTCGTTATTTCAAATCTTGGATTCGTCTGTATCATATCACTTTTGAAATTTTCCTGACAACAGTTGGGCATGGCAAGTGCTGTTGAGACAGTTTGTGGACAAGCATATGGAGCAAAAAGATATGCAGTTATGGGAGTGATATGCCAAAGAGCAATTTTACTTCACCTAGGAGCAGCTTTACTCCTCTCATTTCCTTACTGGTTCTCAGGGCCATTGCTTAAAGCAATAGGACAATCAGAGACCATATCTGAGCAAGGGGAATTATTCGCCCGCGGATTGATCCTTCAGCTATATGCATTAGCTATAAGTTGTCCAATGCAGAGGTTTCTGCAGGCTCAGAACATTGTTAACCCTATGGCTTATATCGCGGTTTCTGTGTTCATTGTGCATGTTGTGATCACTTGGCTGGTGGTTGATGTCTTGGAATATGGTCTATTCGGAGCTGCGATGGCACAGAGCTTCTCGTGGTGGCTGTTGGTCATCGCGCAAGGTCTTTACGTCGTTTTTAGTCCTTGGTGTAAAGAGACTTGGACTGGTTTCTCCATGAATGCTTTCAATAGCATTTGGCCTTACTTCAAGCTAACTGTTGCCTCTGCTGTCATGTTATGGTAATTGGTTCATATCTCACAAACTCCCTTGACCCGGCCCATTTTCCTGTTTAAGTCGACCCTTAACCGGCCTGGCCCACCTGATGCATTAACCAATCCACTCCCTTTAAAAAAGAGGCCCAGACCAGATCCGGCCTGGGACTGCTTAGTGATCCATGGACAGCCCAACCCAGCCCAGCCCGGTCACCCGCCACTATCAATCAACAAATATCCCACAAACATACACTTGCATTTGCCAAAAATCTCTTCCCCCTAAACTACACCTAACAAGGGTCGGGGTCGATCCACAATCCGGCCCATTTAACCATTTTCGACATACCCCTTAATTGGCCCGGCACACCTCATGCATTAACCTATCCAATCCCTCTATATAATGGCATGGGCCAGTTTTGCATATGTGACCTGTTAAGTAGACCAGGCCCGAGACCATTTAGTGTCCCACAGCCACCCGGCCCGAAACCAGACAGCAGCCCGGCCCGTCTAGTTAAACTAAAAAAATCCCAATGATCAGCTGCTACCATCAACAAATATGCCCACAAACTAACACTGACTTTTGTAAAAATTAAGTTCTAAGTAATAATTCTTGATCTTTTTTCTTCTGAAATGTAGCTTGGAGATATGGTACTTCCAAGGCCTAGTGCTTGTATCAGGGCTACTTCCCTATGCTACAGTCTCACTGGACTCCATCTCTGTTTGGTAATGTAAAGAAAGATAAAAACCTCCTTTCTTTCTCTGTTACCATAAATGACTTTTTTCAGATGATACTCACAACTTTTAGTGACAATAACAGCATGAATTACTGGAACTGGGATATGCAATTTATGTTGGGACTAGCAGCTGCAGCCAGGTACTTATACATCAGAAGGCCTACTTTCTTGATAAGCGATCGGAGTATGTATAATATATGTGTATATCGGTTAGGAAAAGTAAACAGTGAATCCGACTGGCTATTTGTGTAAACATCCCATAATAGTTTGCTAGTTGCACATGAGGAATCAGTTCATTTCAGAGCTAATAGAGACATTATTGTATCAATATTAACATATTGATTGCTGAGAGTCTATCAGAAACAACCTCTCTACCTGCGTACATCCTACCCTCCCTAGACCCTACTTGTGGAATTACACTAGGTATATTGTTGCTGTTGTTAACGTATTGATTAATTCACGTACCTGCAGTGTTCGAATTAGTAATGAGCTTGGAGCAGGACATCCGAGGGTAGCTAAAATGTCGGTTATTGTAGTGAACATGACAAGTATCATGTTCAGTACAATTATCTGCATTATTGTGCTGATATTCAGAGTTGGATTAAGTAAACTCTTTACAAGTGACTCTGAAGTCATTGAAGCTGTTTCTCATTTGACTCCATTACTTGCCATTTCTGTTTGGTTGAATGGCATTCAGCCTATTCTCTCTGGTAAACAAGTCCTTAACATGTTGGCTTTTCGTAGAACTGTTTTGTTCCAGAGTTTAAGTTCTATGCACTAACAACGAAAATAATATAGTACTTAAAAGACAGTTACATATAATCTTTATAATTACAGTCAAACCTCTTTATAACAATGCCGTTTGTTCAACTTAGCCGTTATACTAAAATATTGTTATAAAAGATGACTGTTATAGAAAGGTTTGACTGTATAGTGATAAGATAACTTGAAACATGTTAAGCTATTCTAATACTACACGAAATATTTACACTATCGGTGTATATAACTTAAATCGTTTATCAAATTCTTAAATTTTTCTTGAACCTAATTGCTTGCAAAGTTTAGGTGTGGCTGTTGGAAGTGGATGGCAAGCTGTGGTAGCATTTGTCAATCTAGCTACTTACTATTGTATTGGTCTCCCAATTGGATGTATTCTTGGCTTCAAAACAAGTTTGCAAGCAGCAGTATGTTTTTTTTTCTATCCTCTTAACATAATTGGATATCCAGACGTGCAAGTTGATCCGAACACCATAATTATCAAAAACACAAAAAAACTATGCCTCAATTTCAAACAAGTCAGAGGCCAACACACATAGAAAATGAGTTTTTTTTCCGTCTTTTTGACAGGGAATATGGTGGGGGATGATTGTTGGAGTTGTCCTACAAACATTTAGCTTGTTTATTTTAACAGCCAGAACAAACTGGAATACTGAGGTAACTTAGTAGCTGCTCCATTTTTATTACTACATTCTACGTTTATAAGTCATAAGTTATATTCAAGCACAGACAAAGATGGATCTAGAGCGGGTTCAATGAGTTTAGACAACAAACTCACTCACTACAAATCTTAGATTCGCCTCTATACTTTAGTAGGCATGCTTCAAATGATTCTTCTTCCAATGGGAAGGTCGGGGTATATTTCATTGTTCCTAGATCGGTATAAAACAAACCATGTTAGAATTTATGGAGTAACAGAACAGAAGAAAGTGGACATACATAATACTAGAAGCGGATTCAGGATTTTAAGTATAAAGGGTTCCTATAGAAACCTCAACTCCTCAAAAACTCATATTCAAAAACATTTATAGATATTTAGTGATTCTCTTCACATATATACTTAGGATCTGAACAAAAGCTATTGAATTTTCGTAAATCCATATGTTGTACTCTAGATCTGCCTCTACTTGTAACGTAATTAAAACTCTCAACTTGAATATTGCAGGTTGCAAAAGCTGCTGATCGTTTGAAGGAAGCTGGAAATAGAGTAAATGAAGATCTTGTAGACAGGCCTTGAAGAGAGTAACGAAGATGTAACAGAAGTGAAGAAGCCACGATAAAGCATTCTAAACAAAATAATACAATAATCGAAGTACAAAAATAACATATAGTTACAGAAATCGAACAACAAGAAACTACTTACGACTACTAGTATGAAAGGATAACTGAGATAACTCTCAACTACCTTCTAACCATAATCCTTGTACTTCCCTAGCTTCCTATCTATGAAAAATTCTTTAAAAGGCAAGCATTTCTAGTATTTGGTAGTTAAAAGGACACTAGAAGATCAACAAATTATACAGCTATGTGTTTTGTGTTGAGAAATGATTAGTGATGCATCTGCCAAAATAAAAGAAAACAAAATACTCATCATTACGCGAAAATAAGGTAATTTATCAGATAATTTTTCTTAAACACAACAATTCGCCAAGGTATTATGAACCAGTATCACCAGAAGCTGCAATTTACAGCATTGTTTTACAAGAAAAATGCCCTCTATTGCTCAATTCACCTGGAAATGCTAAATCTTCGACCAGGAATGGCTACCCAGTTTTAGCTGATGCTGAAAACACATTTAGAAGCCTTGTGATTTCAACGATTCTTTGCTAAGCAACCAGCCAAACAGTGATGGCTCAGTCCCATGTATCGACTAAATTAAAATGTTTCTGTGTAAAGAAACCTAAGAGTTACATTCTGGATATCAAAATGGGAATAAGTGTTTCCTCATCCATGGCTGGCTGGAAAATATCCAACTCTCCATGTCGCTCCAGGACACGCATCCTGCAGTCCTCAGCAGCCAGCAATCCGGTTGAATATGCACCATGTACAGAACCTGGGTAATCAGCACTCGTTGCCTCCCCAGCAAAGAATAGGTTATCTACTGGTATTCTAAGCTTTTCATATAGATCATGGGGCATCCCAACAGTATCATAACTATATGATCCCAGTGAGTTTATGTCTGAACCCCAGTGAGAAACAAGATACTGAATCTGCATCAGGACCAGGAGAATAAGATAAAGAGTTAGATATCGGAATTATCATGAAAATATTAGTGAAACTGAAATGATTTTATAACAGGGAAAGATGACTCAAACTATAATTGAGTGTTGAAACCGATACTGTAACCTACCGAGTTACTTGAGTTATCACTCAAATGAGCCAAAGGCTATTTTTTTTGAAAAGGTCCCACTTATTGCGACAGGTAACATGAAGGTTGACACAAATCACAACAATTAAATAGACAATTTGTACTTTAATGCAATTAAATAGAAATCTGTACGACATAATTTCAAAAAAGTTTATCCAATTTGATTAAATACATCATGTTTGACAAACAAAACTAATGACCCAAGGAAATAAAGAAACAAAGACAGAAAGATCATGTAAAGAACTCTTCAGAGTTCAGACAAAAGTCAGGCTTCTTCCACTTTGAAGTTCGGAGGATAATTAAACTAGAGGAAATTTCCATTACTTAAAACTGTCAGCCACTAATATCTTGACAAAGAGGCAATCAACACGCATAACAAAGAGTTTATTCGCAGGATGATACTAAGCAGACAAAACAGAGAAGGAAATTTCCAGAGCAACTCAATAAAGTAAAAACCAAGAGACATGGGAGCAAGAAATGGAAGCAAGAAAGGAAGTGCAGCATTACAGGAGCAGTCGCATTGGGAAGAATCCTCTTAAGTTGAGTAAATGCAAAATTAGCAGCAGCTTCATCAGACAGTTCTCCAATGTCACGGGCCAGTTGCCCAGCAGGCATATAAACAAGGACAGGATGGCCAGTAGCTTTGTGAAGATTAAGAAAGTAACTGCACTCATATGAGCTTTCTGCAACTACTCCCAAGAACTCAACATTTGGCCAGAACACGTCTTGAAAGTGCAGAATAATCTTGTTCTCAATTCCTACACCAAGTTCTTTAATGGCAGCCTCTTTCCACTCAGGTAATCTAGGTTCAAACTTGATACAATTTGATTTCAGAACACCAAGAGGAACAGCAATAATGGCAGCATCGGCTACAAAAGTACTCCCATCCTCAACTGTTACCTTCACGCCATTATAACGTCTAACAATTTCTGTAACCCTGAGGAATGATTCCAAAAATAAATGAGGGAGTGTCCCTTGTTTCGGGGGAAAGGGGGGGGGGGGTGAGATGTCAGGAAGGTATTCCTTACCTGTGACCTAAGTGAATGTCAAGCCCTTTTGCTAGTGTATTAATGACAGGCTTATATCCCCGAACCATAAGACCATGCCCACCAGGAAGCAATTCTTCCTGTATAGCACAATCACAAGTCTTAAGGAGAACCTTCAAACAACATTTCCAAGGTCAATAAACTGCACATCACACATATTTTATACAAGGGCATTTTCAGAGCTTCAGACATCTTAGATGATCATTTTGACACAGGTATTAGCCTATTAGGCGATCTAGACTTTCCTGAGCTGATGTAATCCCTTCCCATATTCAAACCAGCTACAAGTAGAACTCAAATGTTAAATAAACAATCAATAGATTGTCTTTTGGCCTATTTTATGTGACATAATTTGATTAGGCATAGAGCTTACTAAAGTAACTTGACTTATTGTATTAGTAAAAATAGAAGAAAATACTACAGTAGTTGATAAGTTAATGGTATATGGAAACATCATACCATTGTTTAACTTAGTTCAAATCCATGAAAGAAGTGAGACTTGTATGGAACAATACTATAAGCATGAGCCAGACATCTTAAACATCCCAACATGACGAGTTTGTGGGATTGAAGGAGTATCTGGAATGAAAGTTTGAGAAAAAAGATAACACTGGCTAAAGGCATAAAACTGATGGCATAATTCTTCAGAGCTAGTAACCAGCCGAGTGCCTGAAACTGCAGATAATGCCTACGGCTGTTTTTGTACGCTGAAATTATTTATTCTCTTGGCCAATCATCTTTCTAACTAGTATCTTCTTCGTGAAAGTTGTATTGAATTTCTATATTGGCAACTTCAGTCTCTCAGCCAAGTGTCCTGCTCACCAACATTTTTTGTATCTCTATATTGTCAAGAGGTTTTTTTTCTCATTCCCAAGATCTCTTTACTTACTAAGTAATTAGACCTATACTAGACAAATGACAAAGACCCCATTTGGTAACAGGAAAGACAGAATGAGATTCTTTTTTTCAACAAGCTGTTGTTTCAGGTGTATACTATGGTGAGACCTAGAAACAGTCCAAATGTCTCTGGAAAGCAATAGTCAACGAGAATATAAGCATTCTCCAACAAGTAAGCTCTGAAGAAAAAGAGTAAAAAGGAAATTAACCTGATCCCAACACTTGAGTGATATGGTATCTGCATCCGCAGCGAACCAGCCTTCCATTCTGCATAGGTACCACTGCAACACCTTATGACCAAGGCCATTCAACCTGTATTAACAGTTATTCTGTTAGTGAAAAAATATTCTCTTTTTTCCTCTTTAATTGATTTGGGGAGAGGTGGTCGATATGTTGGAAAAACAGAATTAAGTAGGACCTTAAATCAGGTCTCCTTTCAAAAACCATTGATATAGCACGACCGATAGACATGTCTTCACTGTTTTCTTTCCTAATTAGATCAGTCTGCAGCCAAAGCAAGTCAGCTTATAGTCAGATAATGCCCAAAATACTACATACTATAAATACAGATCCTCTCCTTACAGAAAGAATCAGACATTTCACAAAAATGATTCACAGAGATTTAAGGTGGATAGAGAAAGGGAAAACATGCCTCCTTCAAAATGCTCTCAAAAGTCTCGCCAACCTTTGAGACTAAGTCCTGGGGAACTTGATTACCCTCCATGTCAAAAAGTCCATAACTGTACAATCAAAAGATAAGTTAGTTAATTCTCTTACATGCTTAGAAAGGTCACTTCAGAGAACTAGCAATCTCTAATTTTTCCAGAATTCCACATAATGACATGCAGAAGCATAACTTGATATGTAAATTTTTATGCATTAATGTGATGCATTTTTTAGAAAGTGGGCTTATGATAGGTAAGGACAACTCAGAATACAAACCTTTCCAGATCATGGTCGTACAAAACTGAATTGTCACCACTTGTACGATAGAGAGGCAGTCCTAGTTTTCCAATTAGAGGTGCCAAAGGATTCTCGTTGCCGACGCCATGCAACCTAAACCAGTTAAAACTTCAATATCCATTGGAAGCAAAATGCATCTGTTTACTGTATTATAAACACACAAGTGTTGTTCCAAAAAGCAAAAATTCGCTACCATGATGCACCCAAGTCAACAGGAAAACCAAAAGAATAATCAGTGTGAACACGGCCTCCAATTCTATCTCGTGATTCTAGCACAACCACCTGCAAGAAAGTATTAACTAGATGAAATATATCCACCATCACCATTACAGCAAGTAAAAAGTTATAAGATGGTCATATTTTTACTAATACATATTTCCGGGGCATACCTGAAATGATGCATCATAAAGTGTCCGAGCAGCTGCAAGGCCTGCAAATCCACCACCTATTACAATGACAGATGGTGAAGCCGCATTCCTCCGTCCAACATTTGAGAAGCAAGGAGCTAGGGAGAAAACAACAACTCACTTCAGTAAAGTTTTTAACTTGAAAAAAATGATAAGAACCCATAACGTTAGACACAGAAATGTACAAAATCATGTCTGAAGTGATCATATAGACAGCCAAATCGCAAGGTGACAAAATTTTGCATCAATATAGGCAAAATACAAAATGGCCTAATCGCTTGCTTTTATTAGCTCGCTCTATTTTTTTCTTCATGTGCTTCTCATTCCAAACACATGAAAGCACTGTGATTATCATTTATTGGGTGTCTTATCACTTGTTCCAATTATAATCAAGAACTCAGTTAGACTAAAATTAGCAAACTTTGCCTCTTCGATAAGCAGGATAGCTGGTTATTATGGAAATAAAAAAAAAACGCCTACTAAATGGCGGCTAACCAGTAAAAAGTTCAATTGATATGTTACCACTACCAGCATGCACTATCTATTAGTAACCCATTATTATTCTTGATATAAACGACGAAAAATATGCAGTGTCACAATGACAGAAACCCATTTTAAAAGCATATTCTGTACAAGTTAAAAACTTCAAAGCGATTTTTATAATACCAAATTGCTGTTTGCTGACATGTTCCAAAAATTCTACTAATAACCTGTTATTGATATAGAGGACAAAACAGGTAACATCACTGACAGTTGAAAAAGCATATTCCTTGCAAGTTGAAAACTTTAAAAGTCTCTCTTTTTAATACAGTAATAAAATAAACCAAATGTCTCCATTATGATGCTGCAGTATACACATTTTATATGAACAACATAAAAATCAAACATCAATCACCTTAATTCAGCTCAAATAAATCCAAATTTAATTGATCATACAAACTAACGGACGACACCACTTGTGCGACTACATAGGGTATGTTGTTGTTGTGTAGTGTAGCCCGAAAGGTAGGAACAAGATTGCCTACACACTACCCTCCCCAGACCCACTTATGAGACTACACTCAATATGTTATGTTGTTATATTACATAGCCCGGAACACACTACCCTCCTCATACTCCACTCGCGCGACTACACCCCATACTTGACCCGAAACACTATCCTCCGCAAACCCTACTTGTCAAACTACATTGGGTATGCTGTCGGTAACCGGGTAACCGGGTCACAGGTCAAAATTGGTTAAAACCGTTAAGAAAAAGCTACATTTGAAGAGAATTGATCAAATATTAAAACTTTACGAAAACAAACCTCTCTGCACCTGGCGATTACTCATGTTTTGAGAATCCATAGCTAAAATGCGATAATCCACAATAAACCCAATAAAAAGATAATCGAAATCAATGAAATTAACTAAGATTAATCGTTAATAATCTTAATCTTAACAACAATCTCAGTATCAATGAGTTAATACTGCAATTATTAGAATCAGAAAATGCGAAAATCCGAGGTGAAAAATGAAGAATAAATATCAAAAAACAAGTAATGAACAGATTTGAATTTGAAGAAAAACCCAGCTTGATCAATACACACATGCGTATTCCAAATCAACCCAGATGAACAAAAAGGGCAAAAATAGTCCAAAAAATTTGAAATTTTTTTTGGAAAAATTCTCTCTCCTGATCAGAATCGAACGAAATTCGTATCTGGGAATTCCGTTTGAATGAATTTTGAATGAACAGATTGTTAGATCGGAGAGAGAATGAATTGGGAATTGTAAAAAAAAATGAAGAAAAGGAGATGGGCTTTTATGGAGTTTTTGGTTATGGAGGTTGAGAAGAGGAAAAGGGTAGGAATATTCCAAGTATTAATTAATTATTATTAAAAAAATCTTAAATCGACTCGTTTATAAAAATTAGATATTTCGAGTTTGAATCTTGAAAAAAAAGTTTGGTGAAGAAGCATTTTAACCGTTAAAAAACTTGATTTTAACTTCACGAGGTAATTATAGCGTCTGTGTACTCTCTATCTCTGTGGGTATGTTGTACTTCCTCTGTTATTTGTTTTTCATTTGACATATTTATTAAAAAATAAGAATAT
>JAJONY010038055.1:0-35164 GCA_029582405.1 Solanum gandarillasii | reverse complement strand
GTCTTCCAAGAAGGTTGACCAAAGTCAACTTTTCAAGTTATAAAAAAACTCCAAAACAGGGAAACGGGCCTAAAACCCAAACGAACGACCAGGCGACCGAACAGTCAGTGCCAGCAAGTCATAAATGACTTGGGGTCGCTACAGGAACGCTTTATACGAGGGAAAGAATTCTTTAATTTAAAAATGACCTGGAGGGTCATTACAGTTTCTTGACTAAGTCTCTAGATAGTCAGACTCTTATTGCATTGACAAGGTTTTCTGCATTTATTTCAATTTACACATCAGCATATCATCTTCATGATTAGTACTTGATCATTGCATCCAAGTTTGTTGACAGTTATACTTCAGTACATATCTATATCCTTGTTCAGACTATATCATTGCTTAGTTGTTCATTGTTTAGACAATATACTTTGTTCCGCTTCACATATTTATATCATGCATATTGTGTGTATTCCATGTATTGACACATACTTTTCTACTACATTCTTTCCTGATCTAGGTTCAGGCACTAAGCATCTAGATCACGGTTAGTTCAATTCTCGGTCCTACTTGAACAACTTCAGTGGTGATTCTCCATATTTTGAGGACAATAAATATGTCTTTTAGTCTTTACATTTAGTTTCAGTTTTTTTAGAATTAGTTGGGGGCATGTCTTAGCAACTCAACTTAGTTAGAGGCTTTTTAGACAGAGTAGTAGATTTTGCTCTAGTTGTTAAGTAGTTGTTTCAGTCATCACTAAACTCTTATTATTTTATATTTACTTTCAGACTTGTTGGGTTTTTCCCCATTTCAGATATCCAATGTTTTTAGCTTCCGCATAGTATATGATTCACTTTGTTATATTTTCAGCAGTCTTGATATATGTGAGACTCGAGGTTAGCTTGGGATCACTCGTGATCTTAGGTCCCGTGTTTGATCTAGGGTGTAGCCTCGGGGCATGACACTTGCATTAGTCAAGAAGCTAAAGTGAGCTTGATCTTGTGTTGAGATCAACTAGTCATCATTTGAATCTTTTTTATCATAATTGAGTGTGTCATATTGTTAAGAATAGTCTTACTTTGGCACTTGCATGTTAGCTCCCATTAGTACTATTGTAGACAACCTTATTGAGTGAATTATGTTCGTGATTTACCTGAGGACAAGAAAAAGATTAAGTTGGGGGTGTTGATGAGTGCTAGGTTTGCACTCATTTGAAGTCTATTTAGCTAAATAATTATTGTCCTCAATGCCTATATAATTTTATCCTATTCTAATGAGGTGTTGATAATTTGCAACTATGAAGGCAAATAGACAATGTAATGATTGATGTTTGAAAGAATTGCCAAAATGCAAAAAGAAGTGCAAACTATACATTGTTTATTCCCTAACAAGAAGGGTGGATCACCAAGTGAACACACCCTCTCCTGAAATGACAGTGCATAGCCCTTATTTCAATATTTGAATTACGTCGGTGAACACTATTGGAGAATGCGATGTGCTAAATTAGAAAGGCGACCTGATGAACATCACCTAGAATGAAAGTGTTAAAAGAAAATATTGAATGCTCAAAAGGCAAACCAATGTGGTACTTCATGATTCACCAATTGTGAAAGTCTGACTCAAAGGAGTCTATCAACTGAGGTTCAAACTCTTGGAGCCTAGAGAATGAAAATCCAAGTAACTATCAAAAGGTTATTCATTGAACAATCTCGGCGAGCCCGACTAATGTCGCAGAATGAGGCACGCATTGTGTTTTTGGGATAAGTTTTTTGAAATTATAAATTTCCCAGAGGAGAGAAATATTAAAAGGATAAAAATAGATCCTAAAACAGTAGTTCAAAATTGAGTTTAGAGAGAGAACACTTGGCCCTTGTGAAGAACACTTTCTAGATTTTGTTGTATTACAACTTTTCTCTTCAATTTGATAAATTAAAGTTGAATCCAAAGAAGGTTTACTTGTAATTTGTTTATTTCATATTACCCATGGCTCCTTTCATGGAAGATATATTTTCTTTGCTTTTTGTGATGTGTGGTTAAAACCACAACATCTAGGAATGCAAATGTGGACTTGGGTGTGTAGTTGATGTAATTTGTACTGTGTTATGCCCGATTTTGTTGTTGTTCATACATGAATGCGGGCTAATTAGCATGGGGTTAATTTATGGTTAAGGTTGTAAACTTAATTCCTACTTCCGATCACTGGTCGATGCTCGAAAGAGATAGATTGAAGTGGTTAATTTGTCTGATACTGGCTATTTAGGTTTGATATGTGTAACTTGCTTGAAAATAGAGGTCATGTATTGGATCTATTTTCCCTTTTTCTAAAGAAATAATAGAGTAAGGTATTGAGTTGTTTAGTTTAGCATTTGGATAAGACTGAAAAGATATTCTATGCATAGATACTCCCAGCGTTCGAAAGATGATTATCGTCATTAAAAATGACCTAGTCTATTCATAAATGTTCATCACTGTTGGGCAGAACAATTACCTATATGTGACATAAATTTCCAATCCCCTCACCCCTAGATTGCTTGTTTATTCTTGAATTCTTCAAAAATTTCGTTTAATTGTGATAATTGATCATTAAAGTTTTTTAGTGAATTGGAGGAATCATCCACCCACATGTTGTTACTATTACAAATGAGTGGTCTTAAAATACAAATTTCTTGATAGGAATTCTCTATGATATGCCATTCTATGTGGGATTTGACGCTGACTCTTCGTTTGTTTTTTTATTGACTACGGCTGATGTCCCTTTAATAGGTTTTAAGGAGGACATTTGAGCGTTATCACTAAACATACTTTTAGTTTTGGGATCTAGCAAAGTAGGACAAACTTTCAAACTTTGAAACCTTATCCTCTTTAAATAGATGTGATGTTGAATTGATAAAATGATTGGGGCTCACTAATCAAGATTCGTACAGCAAAGTCCCATTTTGAGTGAAGCTTTTTCTACCAAATGTGACTTTAACAGTGTAGTCCTACAGGAATGCAGCAGTAGTATCCCTATTTTTTTTGAAAATCAAACACTTAATTTCTCCTAAAGGGACAATATTACATAAACAACATCTTCCTCCTTCAAAGTAAATGTAAATAATTGAAGTTGAATGGTACACTTATGAATTGCACAAACAAATAGAGAAAGGAGAAATTTCAATTTATGAAATATTTTACATTCTTGAAAAATACAAACAAAGGATTTTCGCCGTGAACAAATAGAACTACACTTATGAATTGCACAAACAAATATCGTTTACTTAATTAAGACTCCATTTATAATAAGGAAATTATTTTACTACTAAAGTCTAATAGTTTGACACTAAATCTTAGATTTCAAGTTAAATAATTAAACATAGAGCAAGAGATGTTATGTTTCTTACAATATCTCTGAAGAAACAGAAATCTTTTTGCTATTGAGCATCACCCACTTCAGCCTATAATAAATGGAATGTAAACATTGTAGGAGTTATTTTGATAACACGACACTAGATATATACTAGATTCGACAATCTACTCGATGTCTTGTCAAAAAATTTAACAAATCATGCAAAAAACTCTAGTCATCTTGACTCCTACAGTCTTCGGTTTGTTATTGACTAAAAATGCACCATATATATAGCGTTAAATATGACTCTAGAAAACCAATAGATTATATACTTGCAATGCAATAAATCAATGGTTACCAACTTAGTATTTAATATGTCTATAATGGAATGATTCATCACCACCTAACAAGGATAGATCTATGAATTCACTCAAGTTACAATAAACAATATATTATGAGTCTCTTTCAATATGAATATGCCTCTTCCAGTTAAGTTGGGAATAGAAAAACTATCACTTTAATATATTATAGAAAAACTAACAATAAAAATTCTAAAGACAAATATATATCAATAACATATATATAAAATTATTCTCTTACGTTGAAAACTAAACAAAGAGTTAACAATCATTTCTGGTGAAGATTAACATGTAAAACTTGATGAAAGTGAAATCACATTCTTATGGAATTAAAATGTTGGATGTTACCCAAAGGAGATCCTAGAAATAATGAATGTGTCTGATCTTATTAGATGCAACTTGTTAGCCATCTTCAGGTACATTCTTAAGAACATTCATCACTCCAAGGATATCATTTGAGTTAAAACTACAGACTCATGAAGGCTATTCACATACCAAAGAAAAAGAGTGTGACGGCTAAGTGAAATGTAGGGTTTTGAGGGCTAAAGGAAGAAAAGTGAATCTTTTATAGAGCAAGAAAAAACCTTGCGTTTCTTAAATATTTTTAAATTTACCTCTAATAACTATATAATTTGTCAATTAGTCCTTCTAAACTTTTAACTAAATGTATATATAGCCCTTTAAATTTAGCATCAAGTGTCTGTTTGATATTTCTTCCCTTTTAATGATTATTCAGATATCTTTACATGATAGGTATACGTTTTTGAATTTATATATATAGATATATTAGTTTCTCAAAAGGTACTTTGCATGTATTTTTCCTTATCATTACTATAATTTTTTTGATATATTTAAAAACATAAGTTATAAAATATGAAAATGGTAAAAGTTAGCAATGTGAGTTTTGTCGCTTACATTTTAATCATTAAATAATATGCATTAAAGAAGAACTATGCATTTGACACCAAAGAAGAAATATATGAAGCTAATTAAGATAATTAATGTAATCTCTCATGGTATGAATATGTCAATGAATTACTACTTGAATAGTTAATAAATGTATGAATTGACATTAACAAAATTAGCAAAAACATGAAGAAGAACTATATATATTTCTCCAAAACTTACAAATAAAGCACAGTAAATGTCATTCATCTTAACTTGAATTACTATAGTAATATTATTTAATAATTTCCCGTATCTGTTGCAAAAGAATTAATTTGTTGACACATATAATAGACCGTAACACACGAGACATTTCGCTCTAGTCTCGTAACCAAGCAAAGGAGGATTCCTGGATAGATGTTGCGAGTTAACCATTGGTCTTCCCTCAACATTTACGGGTAAAAACGAAGAACATACCCACCTCATTTCAACTCAACTCTACTTAAATCAAGGACCTTCAAGGATATTCAAACTCAGAAGTACTCAACAGAGTTCATTATAAAATCAAAAAATAAGATGAACTATAAATAATTTTTTTCAAAAAAATAGATAATAACTCAATTTATTTAAAAATACAATAATAACTCATTACTCTTATTTGGGAGATTCTCTAACCGACAACTATCACTATGAGCTATGTGATGATACAACGTCTCACCTATGCTTCTAGAATTGTCCTATACCTTGCCGGAGTATAAGAGACCCTCAACTAAGTGGATCCACTAAGAAATTCTTAAAAAGCAATAAGGAATCATCTATAAAATATGACCCTTTATACCCATGTTGGCATACATGGTTTTTGAAGACTTTAAATTGCCTGAACTCATCCCCATATCGGTGCTAAATACAACACCCAATATTACAACTCATGCTCATATGTTTAAAAACATTTCCTATACATCAAACTTTGAGATTATTACTCAAAAGGTTCTCTTAAAAGAGATTATACTCAACAACATTTCCTCATCCTTAAACTCATTGGGAAATCAATATTTTTCTCATTTTAAATTTAAAAGGATTTACTCTTGGGACTGCTTAGTTCCCATATATTCATTTTGAAAACATGAACTCAACTTTCCTTATCCTCATACTCAAGTCTTAAAACAAGTTTCAAAGGATTGTAAAAGACTTCTCAACAACGACTAAAAAAACTTCTCAAACTTTACTCTTAACTCAATCTTAGATTGAATTATGAATTCAAGAGTAGAATTCACGATATGAAGGATCTCGTGTTGATTAAATGTGATTTAGAATAGTCAAAATCAGGAAGGGAGTGAAGCTACACTTTAAAATAACTCAAACAGGACGAACGACGGAATCATAGAGGAGGTTTATAAGGTTCTAGCTATCATGGGAGTGATTATGGTAGAAAAAGCGGAACTAGCCGATTATCAATTAAAAGATTTTGCTCAAATATGGTATGAGCAGTGGAAAGATAGTAGGCCAGTAGAGGCGGGTCCTATAGATTGGGAGATGCTTAAAGAGGCATTTCTAAGTAGGTTCTTTCCTCGGGAGTTTAGGGAGGCTAAGGTGGAGGAATTCATCAACCTTAAGTAAAGTAACTTGAGTGTTTTAGAGTATTCCTTAAAGCTTACTCTATTGTCTAAGTATGCTCATCATGAGTAGGTATTTGATGGGTGTGTCCAAGTTGGTAGCAAAAGAATGTCGTACGGCTATGCTCCATGATTATATGGATATCTCACGTCTTATGGTGTTTGCCCAACAAATGGAGGAAGATAAACTTGAAGAGGAAAAATCTAGGAAGAAAAAAAAGGTCTAGGATGGAAAATGATAAGTCCTTTCATGATGCGTCTTATGGACATGGTCGTTCTAGGAATCGACAAAAGTTTTCCGGACAAGGATTTTTAATACCCCTAAGCATAAGGTTGAGAGGGTGTCTACCCCTAAGCCTCAAGGGATAGGTAATGAATTCCTATGGCCCCCTTGTGTTAGGTGCGGTAAGAGGCATGAGGGTAGTTTTTTGGCCTGTAGAGGGGGTTGCTTTAGTTGTGGTATGAGTGTCCACAAGATGAGTGATTGTCCAAAGGCTAAGGTTACAAGAAGAGAGGGTAAGAAAGTTGCCTATAGTAGTGGTGATGTGGAGCCTCAAAAGAAGAATAGGTTTTATGCTCTCCAATCTATAGAAGATCAAGAGTGATCTCCTCATGTCCCTTCTTGTATGTGTTTTATGCTTTGGTAAATTTCTGTATTTCTTGTCTTTTGTGACTTGTTATGTTGAATTTTGAAATTTTTCGTTAGTATGATTGATGTTTAGAAGAGTTTTAGTAGGAGTACTACCAAGGGGGAGATAGTGTGCCTATCTAGTAGGGTTGTTGTGTGATTATGTGTTGTCATGATTTCCTTATATGTATGTTCATGAACATCTTAGGTCTTGTTAGATATGACTTATATGCATTGTTTTCCTCATCATTGTTGTGCATTTGAGTCAAATTGCATATAAACTTCATGAGATGAGTTAATGAGTATACCTTAGTTTGGTGTTGCAAGATTACTCATTGAAAAATTGCTTTTTGAGAGTAAATTGCATTAAGGCTCCATCAGTGTGTGTTGAGCATGTTTTAGCTAGGAGATGTTAGTTCCACCTTAAAAATGAATAGATATAGAATTTCATGCATTTTGGGTTGGTAGAAGTATTTCCTACTCCCTTAAGTTGCATTGAATGTTTTTAGCTTGTAATTGAAGTTTTCTTCCTTGGTTGTGTGCATTTAGATGTAGTGCATGCATGATGGGCTTCTAGTCTAGAGTTCTGACTTTAAGATGTGTTTAGAATCGTCATTCAAGAATGAATGATCCCAAGGGGGAGATATTGTAATACCCCAAAAACTATTAAGTTAGACTAGAGAGTTCTAGAGTCTTGCGTAGAAGTTTTAGAGTTAGAAATGAGGGTTAAAATCATCAAAATGATTCACGAAGTTACTATGAAGGTTTTAGGCTAAGGGTGTGATGGTACGACTCCCCGAGGACCACCAAAGGGGTCCTTGAGGAGGACCTCAAAACAGCCCCAAAATCTGTCAAAAAATAGGCCACCTACGGATGACACCTACTAGCGGTAGATAGACTCACTCCGCGTGGGTTGGGGTCGTGGGTCAAGGTATGAGTTGGCCTGCATTTTCTAGCCACAGTACAACACCTAAGAGAGTGCAGTACTGGAAGTAGACCCATCCACAGTCCGTGGATGGGTGGTTCGTGAGTCAAGGGCAGTTTTTATGTTTATATCTTAAGTTAGGGGTTTTGGAATTAATTAGTAATTAGTTAGGGTTTAAGGGAGGTCGTTTAGTTAGTTATTAAAGCACCTATATAAGACTAATAGAACCCTAAAGAAAATAAATTAACTCATTCATCAAAAAACCCAAATTCTCTCCAAATAATTCTCTCTCTAGAAGTGAAGAAGAAGAAGAAAAGGAAGAGGGGCATGTTTTCCTCCATTGTTTCAAGATTTGTTAGGGCTTTAAATTGAGGTATATTATCTTAATATACTATGGGTTCTTCCACCCATAGATCCCCCTAGGTTTTCCCCCAAGTTTGAAGTCAAAACCAACCTCTAGCTAGGGTTTCTTCCTACATTGGGGTAGTGTTTAGGTATGATTCCAATCTCGAGGATAATACCTAATTATGATTTTATTAGAATTGAGTAATGATATTATGATGAATACATGTGAATTTGTATGGTTAACCCTAGTCTATTTGATCAATGTGATATTATGTGGGTTTATGCCATTAGAGGTAAAATTGAAGGTTCATAGGTAATCTTCTTAAATCAATGTCTTGTGTAGTAATTTTTCATGGTTAGGGATATATAATCATGAATTGAACTATACATTATTGAATATGAAGGATCATGACTTGTAAAGATGAAATTGAACCTTTATGATCAATTATGATTGGAATCACCTACTAATTAAGAACGTGATTAAAATACCTTGAAATCTAGGTATAATGAAGAGATTAAGAAGGAAAGCTTGAGAGTAAGGATTCTGATCATAATAGTTAGGGCTTTGAGAATAAAGCTAATATGATGTGATTTTGTTGTGTATTATTGAAGGTCTATTCTCACTTACACACTCAGGCATAAATATTCTAGGAGATCCAAGGTTCTCTCACATAGAATGATACTTCGTTGCCTTAATAACCTAAAATGAGTCAAAGCTTGTTAGTCTAGAATAGCTTGAAGTTGTGATATATGTTCCCTTCATGTATAGCTTTACTTGGTAGGATAAGTCCAAGATTGATAGCTTAGGATTGAGGATCTATACTCTCCTAAGGGATATCTTGACTTGGCATTGTAAGATGCATTTCATTGTAGCTTGAGTTAGGGATAGTTATGATAGCCTATTATTGAGGGTAGATACTCTCCTAAGGGTATCTTTAACTAGCATTAGTAGGATGTCTTCATGGTAGCATGACTTGGTTTGGCCTAGTACATTTTTATGGTAGCTTTCGGATTGAGGACTTATACTCTCCTAAGGATGGATTACATTAGAATCTTGGTGTGCTTCTAAGGGTAGCATGACTTAGTTGGACTAGGACTATTTCATGGTAGGTAGTATTGAACAGTTGTACCCTTCCTAGAGTAGCTTGGACTTGCATGTTTGTGTGCCTTCCAAGGTAGTTAGTTTATCATAATATAGTTATCTTAGCAAGATGATAGCATGGTCTAGCCTATAAGGGTGGTATTCCTTGGTAGCCTTGAATTGGGAAATAGACTCCAATCATGTGTTGTGACTTTCCTTGTAATAAATAGAGAAGTACCTTAAATAACTAATGGAAAATAGTAAAGAGGGACTAGTCCCCAAATAGTGAGTATGTATGATAGCCTAAAGTTGTACTTAGTGTGGATAGTAGTATGGGATGCTATTCATACATTGCACAAGTATGACTTGAAGCTACTTATGAAGTGTTCTCTTATATAGTATAGACTTAGCTTAAGTTAATGCTATACTTCCCTTCCAAGATATGATTGACTAAAGGTGATAATTTCCTTTTCTGTATGAAGTAAGCTAATCATGAGGCAAGAGAAGGGTAATAATGACTACTGTAACGACTCAAGGGTACCCCCTAGACGTAACACGGCGTACTTGACTCCGAAGGGGTCTCATACAAGCCCTTAGCATCATAACATAGGTAATAGAAATAAAATACGGGAAAATTTTAAACTTTTACAATCGAAGTCATTTTTCATTATAAAAACAAGTGAAAGTCTTTACTACACCTTTGTCTCAAACCATCTATTATAACTCTTGAATAAAACTCTTGGGACGCAGCCCGTACAAAGTCTAAAACATAAAGAAATGACATAAAGGAAATATGTGTTTGTCCTCGAAGCTACGAGGACTCACCGAATCTTAAATTCTTCTTGCAACTTAGAAACCTAGCCTGCAAAGCGACTTAATCTCCAAAACCTTACATTTGATTAGAATGCAAGAGATATGTGTTACTACAAAATGTACCAAGTATTAAAGCTAGCACAACATCATAAGAGCATCTGAAAATGGTTAGTCAACATAAGACATAAGCATAAGAGATAATAACATAGTCATAGCATAATCTCCAACATAAGCATGATATAATCATAAGTCAACATAAGACATAGTTAATGAGCATGGGATATAAGTCATAATCATATATGCATAATTGACCCTTAGACATCTATACCATAATAGCACCATTCTGAAGTAACCTCAAAAGCATACATGTGTCAAGCAAGAATAGCATCCCATAATACCATGAAAGCCAAGTATCCCATTTTGGTCATCTTAATCATTGCCTATATACATGGTCAACTCTTAAACTTTTCTACTATGAGGGCATCATACTTCTAAGTAACTTCAAAGAACACTTGTGCAATGCATGAAAGGCTTCCATACTACTATTCACACTAAGCATAACCTTGAAGTCATCCTAATCATATTCACCCTTTTTTGGTCTTACTATTGGCTTACTAAATGTAGACAAGGGAAATATCACCCTTAGTTAATCATATCTTGGAAGGAAACTACAACAACAACCCAAGCTAAACTATACTATATAGGTGACCCTTCATACCTAGCCTTAAGTCATACTTGTACACTGTATGTATAGCATCCCATACTACTACCCACACTAAGTACCCCTGTAGACTACCATGAATGCTCACGAGTTGGGGGCTTGTCCCTCTTGACTATTTTCCTCTATTCATATAAGGTACTTCTCTATTTAGTACTAGGCAAGTAATCACACATGAATGAGCAGAAGACATCAATTCAAGGTTACCAAGGAATAGCACCCTACTAAGCTAGATCAAGCTAATAAGGTAACTAACATGTCTACATTATGGTAAGTCAAACTACCATGGAAGACATACTATTATGGAAGTCCCAAATATCTAAGGAAGGATACCAATGTCCCATCCTACCTACCGTCCAACACATCCCATGATGCTATACAAGCTATCGCTAGGAGAGAGTGAATGCTCAATCCTAGGCTACCACGAGTACTACTAACTCAAGCTATTCTTAAAAGAACACTAAGATGCAAATGTAAGCTATCCTTAAGAGAGTATGTATCTCAATCCCAAGCTACCATTACGAGAGTATATGTCCTCAATCCTAAAGCTACCATGAAGTGGTCATGGCCTAACCAAATGAAGCGATCATGAAATGCATTTTACAATGCCAATCAAGTATCCATATGAGAATATGAATCCTCAATCCTAAGCTACCATGACTACTTCTAGTCAAGCTACCGTGAAACACATCATACAATTCCAATTGAAGCTACTCTTAGGAGAGTGTATGTTTTCAATCCTAAGCTACCATGAGATGGTCTTGTCTTACCAAGTGAAGCTATACAAGAAGGGATCATATATAACAACTTCAATATATTCTAGTCTAACATGTTTTGATTCATTTTAGATTATTAAGCAAACCTAGAATCATTCTATATGAGAGAACCTTGGATCTCCTATCATATTCATCCCGAAGTTTATAGAACAAAAAGAATATACAACAACATCACACCATATTGACTTTGCCCCAAAGTCCTAACATTGATAACTACAAGCCTTATTCTAAAGCTTAACTTCATTCTATCATCATTCATGTCTAAACTACAAGACATTCAATCACATTATTTACTACTAAGTGATTCTATTCATAATTCATCATAGATGTTCAATTTCATCTTTACAAGTGAACATCCTTCATATTGAATAATTTCTTGTTCAATTCATCATTATATGATCCTAATTTTGATCAATTACTATACTTGACATTGATTTACAAAGATCACCTTTGAACCTTCATTTTGACCTCTAATGGCATAATCCCTCAAATATCAGATTTATCAATTTAGAGTAGGGTTTATAATAGAAATCACATTGATTTATCATAATATCACTAAACAAAGCTAAATCAATCATAATTTGGTATTATCCACTAGATTCGAATCATACCCAAACCCTACCCACAATGTAGGCACAACCCTAACTAGAATTGGGTTTTTCATTTCATAACAGGGGGAAACTATGGGGGATCTACGGATGGAAGAACCTATATATGAATAAGACAAACATACCTTGATTAAAATCCCCAAATAAAGCTTGCTTCAATGATGAATTTCGACCTAGACTCCTTCTGTTCTTCTTCTTCTTTGCTTCTAGAATGAGAATTTCTTAAGAGGATTTTGGGGTCTTAGATGAATGAGTTAATGACTTAGTTTTAGGGGCCTATTAAGCTTATATAGGAGGTAAAATAACTAACTAACCGACCTCCCTTAACCCCTAACTAATTACTAACTTAACCCACAAACACATAACTTAAACTAAAATCTAAAACCTGCCCATGACCCACGAAACCACTACACACATACCGAGGGTGGGGTCACGAAACATACTGGAAACTCGTTGGTGTTGTCTGAGGCTCAACCTTGAAGGAAAAGAGCATGCCTTGACCCACAACCCCCACCTACGGGGCATGGGTCCATCTACTGGACTTAGGTGGCCAAACGTAGGCGCTGAAATTTGACAGCTTTTGGGTTATGCAAAGTTTATGAAGGATTTAGTAACAAAGAAAAGATGTTTGGACTTTGACACAATTGAAGTCTGTCATAGTTGTAGTGCAATTATGACTGATGAAATGATAAAAAAAGGAGGATCCTGGAGCCTTCACCATTCCTTGACCTACTGTATGCTCTAATTCGCCAAGGCCTTATGTGATTTAGGAGCAAGTATAAACCTAATGCCACATGTAATCTATAAGCAACTTGGATTGGGTGAACCAAAGTCCACCACAATGAGGCTTTTTATGGCAGATCGATCTATCAAGCACCTTGTGGGAAGGACTTTCATAGTAACTGGAAGAGCATTAGTGGATGTTTAAAGTGGAGAATTAAAGTTCTGGGGGAATGAAGATTAAATAACCTTTAATGTGAGTAAATATATGAAGCACCCCGGCGATATTCACGTGGTTTCAACCATTGATGTGATTGATGAAGTTGTGGCTATTGTCATCCATTTAATGTGTATGAGTGAGCCACTTGAAGCGATGCTTGCAAACTATGCTGAGTCGGAGGTCCAAGGGTATGATGAGGTCATAGCGGCCCTTTCCGGTTGGGAGAATATTGAAAGACTCCATTAATACTCGATATTGATTTAAAAAATCTGGAAAATCCTCCTGCAAAGCCATTAATGGAGGAACCACCAAAGCTCAAGTTGGAAGTGCTCCCCTCCCATCTTCGATATGCATTTTTTGGGGCAAATAATAATTTACTCATGATTATTGCGGCCAACTTACTTGAATGGTAACTGGAGTTACTCCTTGAAGTATTGAGAAGAAATATCAAAGCCATTGAATGGATAATCACCGACATTGTGGGTGTTCCACCTGAAATTTGCACCCATATAATTTAGCTTGACATCGAATGTAAGCCGAGTGTTGAGCATCAAAAGAGATTGAACCCACCTATGTAAGAAGTGGTGAAAAGAGAGATAATAAAATGGTTGCACGCATGGGTTATTTACCCTATTGCTGATAGTAAGTGGGTGAGTATGGTAAAATGTGTCCCAAAAATGGGAGGCATCATAGTGGTCCCAAATGAAAAGGGTGAACTTGTTTCTATTAGACTGGTAACCGGATGGAGAGTATGCATAGATTACCGAAAATTATACTCATGGACCGAAAAAGAACATTTCTCCATGCCGTTCATGGATCAGATGTTTGACCATCCTTCAGAAAGAGGATGGTATTTCTTCTTGGATGGCTACTCTAGATATAATCAAATCTCTATTGCTCTGGAAGAGCAAGATAAAACCACTTTCACCTACCCGTATTGAACTTTTGCCTTCGAAAAAATATCATTTAGGGTGTGTTATGCTCCAACGACCTTCCAGCGTTGTATGTTATCTATTTTTGCTTACATGGTAAAGGATTCAATGGAAGTCTTCATGGGTGATTTCTCAGTTGTGGGTGACACTTTTGACGCATGATTGGTAGATTTGGGGCAGGTTATTTAGAGATGTGTCGAGACAAATTTGGTCCTCAATTGGGAGAAATGCCATTTCATAGTTCGAGAAGATATAGTCCTTGGTCAGAAAGTGGCACAACAAGGGCTGGAGGTTGATAAAGAAAGAATCGAAGTCATTGCGAAGTTACTAATGAGTCCATTTGGACTCATTTAGGGCTATATTTTAATAGAATTAGTGTCCTCGAATGCATATTTTGTCTCCATAACTGATGTAAACCCTTAAGTTTCAGGTATTTTGAATTGAGAGACAAAGCATGGATGCTATCAAGCAAATATGAACAAAGCGGCTAAAAGAATGAAAAAAGAAAGCTTTGAGGATCGCCTAATCCATTAGGTGTGTCACCGAAAGGCCCTAAATCCCACTGAATGTTCCAGTGTGCTGAGCCTTGAAGGAGATGCTCAAGTCTGCGATGAAAAGAAGCAGTCGACGCATCACCGAGCAGTTTTGCAAAGCAATAATCTGTCGTCCAATGCCTCAGAACGCGAGAATGCTGAGGGCAAAAGAAGAAAGGTAATGAACCAGACCAAAGAGCGAATCGCTGAGTGTATTGACGATCCTGACTAATTGCACCGACTGGTCCTTCGCAGCACAAATTTTGAAACACTATAAATACTTGTTAAATTGTTAGCTTAGTATCAGACATCGGATATCAAACTTTAGAGATATTCTATTTTTGGAGAATATTTTAAGTTTTAGTTCTTAGAATTTTTACAGACATTGTGCTTGAACTTGAATATTTGAAGATTTTCAATTCCAATAAATTGGAAGTGTGTCTCGAAGAATCTTCATCATTGACATCTTTAAAGACTTTATTCATCGTACTCACTTGATGGAAACACTTGTTGGTATCAATTTCTATCTCTTTTTCATGTCTAGTGAAAACACCAATTCTTGGGGTGTGATTTTGTGAATATGGGTTAAATTTACAGTTGGGTGTTGCTTATTGTTGGTAAATTTGTTGTTTAAATGTGATTTCGTTTAGTAGTTGTGTTTGAACTTAATGAGATTGTAGTTGCAAATATTATTTTATCTTAGTTATTTTGGTTGCTCGAGAGGGAGGTTTTAAAGCTAAGACTACTAAATCGATAGTCGGTGGTTATTGGGTCGTCGTGGGTTCAACTCTAGAAAGTGAATCCTAGGCTCTCTCCCACACTTTCAGCTCGAGCAAGTGAATGGGCTAAGGCGGAGGTTGTGTTTAAATGCGACAACTGGGTGTTCAAGAGAAACCAAGTTGATTCTGGGTAAGTTGTTCGAGAGAGAATTTACCCCAACTAAAGTCTAGCCTAGTTTCAAATATCCAGAGATGTACTATCAATATCATCTACCAGATAGTGTCTTTTATCCCATATTCCTATTACATCCCAAGAATCCCATCTCCCTATCTCATTTTCTTATATTTTTGTCGCTTTTGTTGATTAGCTAATACAAACCCCCATTGATAATTAACACTTGTGTCACTCCTTAGATTTAGTATGTTTGTATTCGGTAATGTTTATAACTATGACTACTTAGAGATTGATTTTACTTTTCTATTAATTCTCGAAACCACTTCTTGTGGGAATGATCCCAACCCTTAATTAGGTTATATCACTACATGCAATCGTTGGCACTTGAACCGAAGTAGTGTCCTGATAGGTGAAGTCAAAATGGTGCCACTGCCGGGGAGTGGTGTTAGTCGGGAATTTTTAGTTTAGTAAAAAACTTTTCTTGTTAGTTGCAGTTCTACTTACTTATTTGTAGTTTTGTTTCGATTGTTTGTGTAGAAAGCAGGAAGCATGAGTGTTAATGGCAACAACTGCATCCAGGTGGGGCACCAAGATGACATTCGAAATCTCAACGACGTCCAAGATCCAAACATTAATGACCCCCATCTCATGGGAGGTATAGGGGCCATCCATTTACCTCCAGGTAAGGGAAATGTAGTCTTCCACATAACGACCACTATGTGGCAACTCTTACAACTAAAGGGACTTTTCAATTGATTGGCTCATGAGGACACTCACGAGCATCTTCGAAACATCGTGGATGTGTGCAGCCCATTCTCTTTCAAAAACATCTCTCAGGAGTCAGTCCGGTTAAGGTTATTCCGCTTCTCGTTGATGGGAGTGGCGTGTATGTGGCTGGTTGAGTTGCCATGCGAATCCAGCACTTCTTGGGAGGAATTAGTAAATGCATTCCAGTTGCGATTTTTCCCTCCTTCAAAGATGATGACTCTTCAGGACAGCATTCAAAGTTTTAAACATCTAGAGGGTGAGCCAATCCATAAGACATGGCTGCGATTCAAAACGTTTGTGATCCAATGGCCAACTCATGGTCTGCTAAACAACTTTTTGCTGCCGTATTTTTACCGAAGTCTGGACTCGGTAAACAAAGGTGTTGCTGACCAACTTACAGATGGAAACTTGATGCAACAACCGTATGAAATAGCAACCCAGCTTTTAGATGGTATGACGACCATAAACATATCGTGGTACAATTGTGAAGACGAGGTCTCCCTTCTCACATTCAAGCTATCTAAGGAGCATATGGATAAATATCATGAGAGTTACCAAAACATGTCCAAGATCATCACACAACTTGCCATTTTATCCAAAAATGTCATGAGGGCTGGTGCCGATGGTGTTAATGCCGTGGGGGTCGGGTGTGCCAATCCTGAGGAGACGAAGTTTGAAGCCTTGAATAATGAGGTGGTAAACTTTCTAGCTAACCAAGATGGTGTTTTTCAAAATACCTGAGGAAGGGTGGTAGCCAAGGTTAGGCTAGAGAGGATGGTTGGAAGGATCGCGATAGAGAATGGAGGGACCGAAATCTTAACTGGAAGGATGGGTAGAAGGACATGTATGTGCCTCCCCATGAGCGCCAAAAGCCGAATGATTCAGAAGGTGGTAGGTCTGAGGATATGCTCTCTCGTATCCTCAACAAAGTTGAAGGGTCAGAGAAAATTTTAAAAGAAATGAAAGAAGATGTGTCCACCCTTATCGAGACCGTCAACTCCCATTCAGTGTCGATAATGCAGTTAGAGACCCAAATGGGTCATATATCGTCTCATCTCAATATGAGACAACAAGGGGGTTTGCCTAGTGACTAAGGCGATGTTTGGGACGCAACCCAAAACCGTTTTTATTGCTTTTTGTTTGTTTGTAAAATAATGGTGTGTTGGTCATGTAGGACAAAGTGTGGGAAATGTTAGGAAAGAAAGAGAATGGTGAACAAAACGGTCTAGTTGGCACACCGCCGAAGAGGTTGGCGACCTCGACTCAGACCACCATTGGACGAAAGACAACTTTGAGAGAGAGTCTGTAAAACATGGCGGGCCCAAGAAATTATTGGTGAGTCACCGACCAGGTCGGTGATTCGAAATTTTACTGCTGAAGGTAGACTTGCGTCGTACCACGACGTTAACTAAGATGCTATTTTGGTGGCAATCCAATACCCTTTAAGTATTTCCTAATTACAAGTAGAATAATGGTGTGTTGTTTGTATATGTTAAAGTGAGGGAGTTGATTGAAATAGTATATGGAGGCAAGCAACAGGTCCAATTGGAGGATCGCCGGCAAAATCGGTGAACACGATTCTTTCCGCCATCTGAATCAAGGCACTGTCTGCTTGGATCCTGTAAAACTCGTTGGTCTGAAGAAAATTAGTGGCGCATCGCCGACCATGTTGGTGATCTCGATGCAAACCGTCAATTGGAATCTTCACATAAGCTGCAGAGCCTATTACAGTTGGCGAAGAAACTAGACACTCGGTGGTTCATCGAGTGAATGGGCGAACTTGACTAACATCTCCGATGAGCGGGAACTGGACGGTTTTTGCAAGCCACAGGTTTAAAAGTTCTATTTCATTCATTTTCTCTCTATGCTTTGTCCTATCAATTTCACACCCGCACTCTACTTTTATTTCTTGCATTCTTAGAGTATTTTTAAGTGTCGGATTTGGATCGCATTGCCGCCTAGCATGTCAATACTATGTAAATCAGCACCAATGAAATGGCTAGACCAAAAGTCGCAGGGAGAAATGATCCACCCAGGCAGATAAGAGCACGATACTTTAAAAATGATGAAAAGAAAGCAGATCTAGCCAGACAAAGAAAATATACCCAGGAAGCCAGGCCAAAGAGATGAATTCCCATCGACCCTAATGTGCCTCCACTTCAAGAAGATCCATCGGGCATTGATGTCCCAGCAGGTAAAGGTACCGCATAAGACAAGACCTTTCTTCACCTCTTTCTATGTCTTATCTTTCTTAAACCCTGAGTACTGTCATTATTTACATTTGAGGACAAATACTTTTTTATTTGTGGTAGGGTGAGGCCCACACCTTTTGTGTTGACGCTCGTGTTTTGTTCCTATATTTGGGTTGTCTGTTTTTAATTTTGTTTTTAAAATTGCTTTGTGATTTTTTGAGCTTGTGGCACTGCTTACTTTTTATTGCAAAATAATTTTGAACCCTTCCGAAAATTATTATTATTTTTCACAATTTTTTGCCATCGCTTGTATTGAATTTGGCTGTTCTTTTGCAAGAATTTATGTCTCTGTTTCGATCAATACCGATGACTTTAATAGTGCATACAATCGAACGAACATGAATGTATGGCTACGATGAGTCCAAATGAATTGCATAGACAATATGTGAACTGTTTGCATCTCGTTGTGATTAGCCATTTATCAAATTGATTCTCTTTTAATGACCGTTGCACACTAGCGAAAGTGTGTAGTCTTGTTTGAATTAAGTGTCGATGCCTTGTGTGTGATGAACTTACTTTGAACCTTGCATGAATAAGCCTAGAATTTGCCCTGTTTGTCTGATTGATTTAATAAGGTGTGCCCTTGAAATGATTTTAGGCAACTTTAAAGAGTGTGAGCCAATTTAACATATACCTCTTTTATGGCCTACCCTTGAGTGTGTGAAACTCTTTTGAACACCCCATGAGCTACACTTTTCTTTGGAAGAACCATGATGAAGCTTAGACCTTACTTAATCCACTACCTATAATTCTCTTGATTTGTGGTTTAATGAATAGCCAACTCAGGCGAAAAGCCTAAGTTTGGGGTGTGGTGAAAAAAGAAAATGGAGAAGTCAAGAAGTGCAAGAAAAGTCTCTCTTAACCCATGTTGTTGCGGAAAAAATGGAAACCCTGCATCTAAAAACAAAGAATAAAAATAAAAAAATTGTGGAATAAAATACAAAAAATTCGGGTTTCCAAGAAATCCAGGGAGGTGAATATAAAAATTACTTAGAAGCACTAGAAAAAGAATTGATAAAGGAAAAGAAGGGAATGCTTTGAGAATACCACATCTCACGAGGAAAAGCGACTGAGCCTAAATGACCATACCTTTACACTCAGCCCCATCACAAGCCTTAGAAAGATCTTTTTAATCATGAGAGATTGAACTTGCATAATTAGCAAGTATTGCGAGCATGAGAATCTTTGGTAGTGGTGTGTCACAACTTGAATCTTTGAGTACACAGTTTATCTTTGCATAAGTAATTTGAGTCTTATTGTGTATGCTCATGATTTACTCTTGTGTAGCACTATTTGAGATAC
This sequence comes from Solanum gandarillasii, assembly GCA_029582405.1. Classification (NCBI taxonomy): domain Eukaryota; kingdom Viridiplantae; phylum Streptophyta; class Magnoliopsida; order Solanales; family Solanaceae; genus Solanum; species Solanum gandarillasii. The sequence goes on along the minus strand of JAJONY010038055.1, from coordinate 15,485 downwards.
CTTGTTGAATGACTGAACTTGAGTTTGCTTGAGGACAAGGAAAAGTTTAAGTTGGGGGTGTTGATGAGTCCACAAATTGGACTCATTTAGGGCTTTATTTTGATAGAAATACTGTCCTCAAATGCTTATTTTGTCTCAATATCTGATGAAAACTCTTAAGTTTAAGGTATTTGAAGTTTTGGTGGAAGCATGGACACTTAGGCGCAAAAAGGAACAAAAAGGATGAAAAGAACGAAGATGCTGAAGCCCGGGCATCGCCAAGCACACTTGGCAATTCGCCAAAGGGACGCACTCCGCCCTTTGTTCCAGTACGCGAAGCCTTGAAGGACCAGGATCCAAAAGGCGATGAAAGGAGCAGTCGGTGTTTCACCAAATAATTCCGCGAAGCAGTACTATCTCGCCCAATGACAAAGAGCACGACCATGCTGAAGGTTAGTGCAAGACGGTGACGAACTACACCAAAGGGCGAATCGCCGAGTTAATCAGCGATTCAGACTAACCTCGTCGATAAATCTGCCAGCTCTATTTCATGAAGTCTATAAATACTAAATTTGTTATTGATTTTTGAAGAGTCTAACATTAATTTTAATTTTCCGAATAAAATAGTACTTTTTGGTATTTTTCTCTCAAGTTTGGAGAGGGTTTTGGGAACTTGAAGAAAGGCATTCATCTTCCCCAAGTTGGAAGTGGGTCTTCCTTATTCTGTTTCCTTTGCTTAAATCAAGGTTTAATTTATTATAACCATTTGATTTTACTATCATTGTAGGTGTATTTTGTTATTTCTTGATGTGTGGCTAAACCCCCCCATTCTTAGGGTGTGATTTAGCAAATATGTGTTGATATTGTTATTGGGTCTTGCTTGTTGTTAGGTTAGATGTATTTTAATGTTTACTTCACCTAGTGGTTGTGGTTTAATTTAATGGGATTGTAGTTGCAAATACAAAACCACCCATGTGTTTTCAGCTTCCTTGAGAGGGAGGTCGCAAAACCAAGACCACTAGACTGATGGCCTAAGGAGTGGGTCGACATGAGGTTCAGCCAGAGAGAGTGAGACCTAGTCCCATATCCTAACACTCAGCTCGAGAGAGTGAGTGGGGTAAGACGTAGGCTGGCCTTCATGCAGAAAATGGGTGTCTGAGACGAACGCATTTGAAACGGGGTAAGTTTCCCGAGAGGAAACTTATTTCTATCTAAAGCTTAGCCTAGTCACTATTATCTTGCAAATATTCTATCGAAAGCATGTACCCAATGATTTATCTCAACTTGTATTGCGGTCACACCCCAAGAACTCTTCCCCATACTTTATTTTCTTGTTATTTTTGTTGTTTCTACTACTTGTGACAAAACCGCCAATAGATATTTGACACTTTTGTGTCACCCTCTTTGATTTAAAATTTTTTAATCGTTAATGTCTTTAGCTACGACTAATTGGAACTAATTATTATTTTTCTATTCATTCTTGAAACCAGTCCTTTGGGATGCGACCCGAACCTTTAGTTGAGTTACTATATTATCGACGATCGTAGACACTGTACCATAGGTTAATGTCGTTGGTCACGATAAGATCACATACTCAAAGCCCTAGTACAAGCCTTTATCAATGGAGCCTTTATTCTTGATCTTAGCTTCAACCCTAGCTTCTTCTTCAATGGAGGTTCTTCTTAGAGAGAGAAATATTTGAGAGAGGAGTGTTATGGGTTTTTGATTCTAAATGATCTAGATAGGGTGGCTACAGACTTAAAAGTATTTATATAGGTGTATAAAACCCTTATAAAACGACCCCCACTTAAAAATAGTCGATTAGGATTTTACTAAAAAACTCCTAAACTAGGCAGCCCCGTCCAGTGGTCACTCCCACTTGTAAAGACCGTGAAAGTGGACCACGGCCCGTGGTTGTGTACCCGTGGTCCTCTAGGCAGTAGCTCCCCTCAACCACCCAAACTTCCAAAACCTAAGGCATCTTCACGGACCACTTCACAGTTCGTGGTAAAGACCACTTGTAGTGAAATTGGTCGTGAACGTGGGGCAGTAGCTTGTCCTCAAGGCCTTTCCTCCCAAGTGGCTAAGTGATCTTCACGGACCACTTCACGGTCCGTGGTCAAGACCACTGGCTGTGATCTTGAGGTACACTTAGCCAAGGTTTGGCAGCTTTGGCCCTTCGCTAGGGCCTTGCCCTCTTGGCCTTGGCCTTTTTCCCTTGCAACGCTATACCACTCCATAGATAATCTTCTATACTACGTGGTCTAACACGGGTCTTAACATTCAACTACTAAGCCCCTCATTCTAAGTACGTAAGGTCTCATCTACGCAACCCTAGCTTGTTGATCTAGTTTGGTCTACTAGTTTTCGGGGTGTTACAATATCTCCCCCTTGGGAATATTCGTCCTCGAATGACTTTTCTAAAACCTTTAAAAATGAAGTGACTCTAGACTAGAAGCCCATCATGCATGCACTACATCTACATGCACACTAGCAACCAAGGAAACTTCAATTCCAAGCTAAACATAGCTAATGCAACTCAAAATGGACGAAAGAGACATATATACTCATTTCCAAGGAGGAACTAATATCTCCTAGCTACAATATGCTCAACATAAACTCATGGAGTCTAAAATGCACATTGACTCAAAAATGCTACAACATGAGGCAACACAATGCAATTAGATCAATTCTAACAAGGCCTACACAACTTCATAAACATACATAAAGAAATCATAGCAACACAAATCATGTAAAGACTTTATGGAATAGGTACAGTATCTCCCCCTTGGGTGTAAGCCCACACATGATTTTCTAACCATTAATCATGGAAAGGAAAACATCAAGTCCAACATAACAAGTCATAAAAGACAAGATATCTGGAAATTTTCTAAACCATGAAAGAAGCACACACCGGAAGGGACATGATGAGATCACTCTTGATCTTCTCTAGATTGGAGAGCATAAAACATATTCCTCTTTGGAGGCTCGTCATCTCCACCACTAGGGGCATCTTTCTTACCCTCTCTTATAGTAGCCTTTGCCTCTGGGTAGTATTTATTCATGTGGCAACTCTCACCATATCCATATCAACCATCTCTACCGGCCAAACACTTACCCTCATGCCTCTTACCACACCTAGAACAAGTGGGCCATATGGACTCACTACCTTTACCACCTTTCCTAGGAGTAGACACCCTCTCATCCTTATATTTAGGAGCATTAGAATAGCCTTGTCCGGAAAATTTTTGTCGATTCCTAGAATGACCATGGTTGTCGGAACCATCATTATCCACCATAGACATCTTTTTCTGCCTAGCCCTCTCCTTATTGAGTTTTGACTCTTTTATTTGTTGGTAAAACACCATGAGGCGTGAAATATCCATATCATCAACAAGCATTGCCATACGACATTCTTCTTATACTAGATCGGACACCCCCGTCATAACCCTATTCATGAAATCCCTTAGACTTGTTACCAAAGATGGAGTATACTTAGACAAAACAGTGAACTTCAAGGCTCACTCATTGACACTCATGTTGCCTTGTTAAGATTTATGAATTCCTCCAACTTAGCCTCCCTCATCTTCCGAGGACAGAACCTATCAAGGGAAGCCGACTTAAAAGTTTCCCACTCCATAGGACCTGCCTGTATCGTCCTATAATCTTTCCATTGCTCATACCAAATTTTGGCAACATCTTTCAATTGGTATGCAGCTAGTTCCGATTTTTCTCTAGAAGTTACATCCATGATAGCAATTGTCCTGTAAACATCATCTATGAACCCATTTGGATCCTCCTCCACCTTGGAGCCAACAAACTCCAGAGGGTTCATCCTCAAGAAATCCCTAATCCTATATGCACCTATTCCTCCTATAGGGTTCGCTGGAGCCACCACCTCTCTATTGGTTTGCGCCGTCAAGGCTTGAGCCAACAACTGCATAGAAGCCCTAAACTCCGCTACAGTGACATTCCGAATTGGACTGTCATTAGGAACTTGAGGAGGAGCTTTATTTTGAACTTGGGGAGGAATCTCTTGGTCTCTATTGTCTTCTCCTTCTTTCCTAGCATTCGCCCTAGTATTAGCCATACCATAAAAAACCAAAGGCACGGATTAGAAAAAGGGCCTACTAAAGAAAAACACTATGACACGACTAAGAGAATGAAGAAGTGGGATTTTTCCTAAGCATCCCATAGCCTCCTATTCATATATGTGTCGTGACTCACACCAATGAATAAGATTCTACTAGACGTGATTTGAGACAATCTTAGAACCATTCTAAATCTTTTTCTCTGATATAAAGTTTGTTATGACCCAGGGGTACCCCCTAGATGTAACATGGTGTACTTGACCCCGAAGGGGTTACATACAAGCCCTTAGTATCATTATAACATAAGATAGTAGAAAAGTAGAGAAATATAAAACTAACTTTAAACATACACTTGAAAAGCATTTCATAAAAGCATGTCTTTAATAACATCTTTGTCTCAAACCATTTACGGATAACATTAATAAAAGTCTTGGGACGCATCCCATATAAAGTCTAAAACATAAGGAAAGACACAAAAGGAACATAAAGGGGTTTGTCCTTGAAGCTATGAGGACTCACCAAGTCTTCAAGTCTTCAAGTCTTCTTGCACTTAGGAACTTAGCCTCCAAGTAACTCAATCTCCCAACACCCAATATTTCATTAGAATGTAGGCAATATGCGTTCGTACAAGATGTACCAAGTATGAAAGCTAACACATCATCATAAAGCATCTCAAATGGTTAGTCAACATAAGACATAAACATAAGAGACAATACATATTCATAACATAAACTCTAACATAAGTATGATATCATCACAAGTCAATATAAGACATATATAACTTCATACTTCAACTATTAGTCTTTCATATTCAAGTGAACTACTTCACAAGCCACCTCCAAGCATAATTGTTCAATGCCAAGATAGAATCCCATAATACTATCCAAGTTAAGTACCTCTCTTTGGTCATTCTTTGTCGTAGCCCACCTTCATAGTCAAGAACTAGGTTTTCATGTCATAAGAGCATTGTACCTATAAGTAACCTCAAGGCACACATGTGCAATGCATGTGGGGCATCCCATAATACCACACACACTAAGCATATCCTTAAAGTCACCATATTCATATTCATCATTTCAAGGTGTCACTATTGACCTACTTTCAAATTGACAATGAAATATCATCTTAAGTCAATTCATATCATGGAAGGCAACTATTGGAACAGTCCAAGCTTGGCCTTGGTCTTTGCAACCCTATACCACTCCATATACGACCTTCTAAACTATGGGGTCTAACACGTGTCTTGACGTTCAACTACTAAGCCCCTCGATCTAAGTTCATAAGGTCTCATCTACGACTCCATTTCACATACGTCAAACATTAGAACCCTAGCTTGTGGATCTAGTTTGGTCTACTAGTTTCGGGGTGTTACAAGCCCAATCATGCATGAAACATCACAATAATTCACAACTCAAAATACACTATTCACAATGTGCACTTATTCAAGGAGGAAACACCAACTCCAACTCTACATGTTCAATGCATTATAAGGAAGTATGAACATATAACAACCCATTTATGAATGAGATCCTCATAACTTGTCATGTTCAAGGAGGAACTACCATCTCCTAAATAAAGCATGCCCATATATTTTTCTCATGATGTACAATAGGCAACTCTTACTCAAAGAACCACAACAGGAGGGAAACAATTCACATGAGCTCATTTTCCTTCAAAACACAAGTTTTCATGAACATGCATTATATAAAGAAGTCATGACAACACATAAGCACATAACACAATGATAGCTAGGCACACCATCTCCCCCTTGGGAGTGAGCCTACAGAAACACTTCTAAACATCATTAATCACATAATCCTAGGAAGAATTACCTTTCCCAACTATAAGCAAAGGCAACACAATATTATGGAGCAATTGTGCCATTTCATCATAAACTTAACAAGATGTTCATCACATCATCTCATGAAGTCAATTATGCCATTACCATACTAAGATGCATAACAACATGAGGAACATGTAAATCATGAAAAATATATTTTATACAAAATAAGAATCTTTCAAAAACATGCCTAACATAAGGGGATCATGGACGTTTCTAAAACACTCATGACTCCTAAACATAAAACAAGCCCCAAAAGGAAATCTTGGTCTCAAGTTAGAATAGGAATAAAAGAAAAGGATGAGGATATCGAGACTCTCAATTAATGTTGCTACTCAAGCACATGATCCCTCCCTTGGGAGTAAGCCCCTTCTTACTAAAACCTCAAACACTACTCCTTTCTAACAAACTCAACCATTATCCAAGGCTCATTATAACCTTATCGAGCTCTAGAACTGATAGAGGCATCCAAACCCTATGAAGGTTAACAAGTTTAACTCTAAGGGACAAGGAAATCATAGGACACATATAACACCCAAGATTTCACAATCAAGAAATGAGTCTAGGAGAAGTTATCATCTTAGGATAGAGGAGAAATACAAGGGAACATAAGGATGTTGGGACATCTCATTGGCCCTTGGCCTCCTAAATAAGCACCTTCAACTAAAATCCTTACTAAAATACCACTCCTAAACATTTTCATGGAAGCACTTTCTTACCCTTCTATTTCTTAACTTGCCGGTCTAAGATCCAATTGGTACTTCTAAATTAAAGAGGTTCTCATTTAGGCAATCTTGCTCACCACCGACCTTACCAACACCTCTTAAAGCTTCATATGAGCCTACCAAATCGGGACTTAACTTCTCAAACCCACTACACCTCTTAAGGTGAGATTTTTAATCAACCCTAACTCATGACCATCAAGGACACTCAATGACCTTACCATCTAAGAACATTATCCCCCACTTGTGGTAAGCCTATACAAACATTTTACAACATCACTTCTTCACACAATATGATTCTAAACCATGGAGGATTACACTTCTATCCTCTTTTATAGGAGTCTACTCACTCAACATCTCTAGGCACAACTTAAGCACCACTATTCCACTAAAAATCCAACACATGCTACAACTCATTATGGCTAAGTTAGGTTATACAAACAAGCACATATGGCCATAATAAAACCCATGAATACTAAGGACAACACAAAAGTTCATCATATCCAATTTATAGTCACAAAAGATAATTATTATCGGAATAGAGGTAGGCATAAAATGCATACCGGTAGCCACTTTAGAAGGACACTCTTGTTCACCTCTAGCTTGAAGGGCATCGGTCCTAATTTTCTTCATCTCTCTTCCTCTAGCCAAAAGTATCGGGCACTCTCTTCTTTTGTGGTCACTCCCCCCACAACGATAACAATCCTTTGTGCCGGCTAGACACTTACAATCATGTTTCTTTCCACACCTAGCATAACTGTGCCTAATCACATAAGATCCACTACCACTCACTCCTTTATATTTTGGGGTAGACAACTTCTTTTGGTTAAACTTAGGGGGAATATTGGAAAAGCTTTGACCATAAGACCCTTCATGGGAGGAGTCATCATCTTCAAGCCTATACCTCTTAGTTCCTCTAGACCTTTGTTCAAATATCTTCTTTTCAAACCGTTGAGCATGAATCACAAGATGATCCATATCCATATCATTCTCACGCATAACCATACTACATTCCCTTATTATCAACTCAGATAAACCCGACACAAACTTACTTATCTTAATCTTAGGGTTGGCCACTGTGGATGGATCATATCATGACAACCTAGTAAACACCCGAGCATACTCCTCAACACTTAACCTACCTTGACGAAGGTTAAAAAACTCAAGTATCTTAGCATCTCTCACCTCTAAAGGGCAAAGCCTATCAATGAACCCATTCTTAAATATTTCCCATTCCATGGGGCCCGCTTCTACCAACCTCGCTACTTTCCATTGACTAAACCATATTAGAGCAACATCTTTCAATCGGTAAGCGGCCAATTCTGCCTTCTCTATCGATGTTACTCCTACAAAGTTCAACAGCTTAGAGACGTTCTATATAAACTCTAAAGTATGTTCCTCCATCTTTGACCCACATAAATCCAGAATCCCTATCCCGACATGAGTCAACTAATGGAAACCATACCTAATCTTCTCATTTGACTTTAAGTCAATAAGAACTTGAGGATCTTAAGGAGAATCTCCTTGATCATCATAGTAATCTTCAAACCTACTAGGGCAAGCTCCTTCAGTAGTCATATCTTGTAGATCACAGGGTAAGGATTAGAGGAAAGACCCTATAAGGTCAAACTCTCTCGCACGACTCAAAGAATGAAGAAGTGACGTTTTTCCTAACATCTGATAGCCTCCTATTCATAAAATGTGGTGCGCTTCACATTTATGAACAAGACTCTACTAGATGTGGTTTGAGACATCCTAAAAATCATCCCAAAAACCATATGCTCTAATACCACATTTGTCATGACCCGGGGTTACCCCTAGAAGTAACACGACGTAATTGACCCCCAAGGGTCGCATACAGGCCTCCTAGCTTACATGAACATAAAACTATAGGAAAATAGTGCGGAATTTAAATTTTTTATTACAATCAAAGTCTCTTATAAAAACAAAGAGAGTTTATGACACTATGTCTCAAACCATCTATTATACTTGGAAAAAAACTCTTGAAATACAATCTTAGGGACATAGCCCTTACATAATTCTAAAACATAAAAGAAAGACAATAAAGGACATATGATCAAGCCCTCGAATGATGGGGTTAGCACAAAGAGTACTAAGTATGGAAGCCATTCACAAAATCATTAAAACATGCATAAAAAGGGACATTTCATTTGAAATCATGCTATAAGCCATTTTTGAACAACATCTTTGAAATAGTTGAAGAATGCTACCCATAAAGCAACTTACACACATTTCATCATCACATGAGAGATATCATTATAGTAACAAGCATAGTCTCCAACATCAACATAATAGAAATCCCAATCTACACAATACATAGCCTCCAATCATAAAATAATACAAAGTAAAATACCAAGATCATCTCATTATAATGTAATTATCACATAAGCAACCGCTAAGAAATACTTGTGCAATGTATGGTTGGCATCCCATAATACCAACCCTACTAAGTACTCCTTTGAAGCTACTTTAGTCATGCATTTCATCTTTAGACCTCATTATAATAATAGTCACAAATAAAGAAATAGTCATGTACATTACTTGAATTATAAGGAAAGTCATTCATAACAACTATCTATTCAACACACATGCATACAATCAAATCTCATCATAATACAAAGGAACCATCCCATGACATCCTACTAAGTCTACTTGTGCAATGTAAAGCTGAAGTCCCATACTCCCACTCCTACTAAGTAAAACTCATTTAGAAGTCAAAGTATAGCTCATGTCTCATTCATTATCTTTATTATAAAGGGAAAAGTATCCATAATTGACATAGACCATGTGAGCTACATGGAATCCGGTGTAGTGTAACCCCACACCGAAGAAGGTGTCCTACTTTCCGAAGGTAGAACTAAATGTATAGCTATAAGGTGTATCGACTAGCTAAAGACCTATGTGGGGGCATTGTTATAGGATAAGGAGATTGCTTCTACACACCCGACCTATTGCATTGGAGGAGGAGTTCCCATCTCATGAGTTCACTTTAGATGACCTAACCTATTGCATTGACAGAAGGGCCTTTTCCTTATATTCCATATCCACTCTGTCCTAAGAATTATTTCCCAAATTATACATTATTAGTCTTGAATTGTATTTACATGTGTAAAGGAGTGCTCTACCCTTCATTCAATATAACTCACAAATAGCTTATAGATTCAATAAAGTGAGAATGTACTTTGAACCTTAGAATCAACATTAGTATGTTAGAATAACATTCACACCTAGATCATGTGTTCTCATGAGAATGGACTTTCAATCAACACAATAGGATCATGATGGTCATATACATTTCATGCATAATAATGTGTAAAGGTGCATGTGAGAACTCTACTTTCAATTAACACCATTGATACATCATAATCATGTTTATGCATTGAGTGTATGTGTATTTTTCCTTGCAATGAAACAATCAACAACATTATCATCATAGACATTTCATCTCAAAGTGTTCATAAACATGTACATAATATCACAATCATTCATAATTCACATACATTGAATTCAAGGATCATAGACCATGTAAATCAACACATCTAACATTCATTGTAGTAGACATGTATAATATAATAATTCAAGTAGTTCATTCATTGCATGTATAAGCTCATATACTAATATTGTAGATGATGTGGGTGAAGTCCTTCCATAATAGCACCATATACAATTTAACATGCATAATACAATCCTTCTTAAAGCATCAACATTCATAGGTTGATCCACTAGCTAAGGACCTATGTGGGCACATAGTTATGGGATAAGGAGATTGCTACTATAAACTCGGACTTTCTAACGTAAAGGGTTTCCATCTTATGAGATAAATTGCATTGGGAAGCCGAACATTCTAACGTATAAGCTTCCATCTCATTTTCATATGCACTCGGTGCTTAGCATAATTCCCTTTAAAAGTCATATTAAGACTTTACTTAAGTTCATGTTCATGAAAGAATGTACTAGGCACTCAAGTCATCATGGTATCATAATAGCTCATAGATTCATTAGGTGAGAATGTCCTTTCAACCATAGAATCATCAATACGTGAGTAAACCTTTCACAACATATTCTTAGTGTGTTCGTGAGAATAGCCTTTCATTCAACACAACAATACTATCATAGTCATAAACATATCATACATAGTCATGTGTAAGGGTAGGGGAGGATAATATTACAAAATCCCCACAATTACGCAATAATCATAATATCTTCAGTTTCTAAATGAATCATAAGCTTATACACAAATTGTCATAGGGATGTAGAAACCCTTGTACTTTGCCCTTCAAGGGCCATGAATCACAACCAACCCAACCATATACAATTACTACATAATATAGGAGGAATTTCAAGGTTCAATAGCTTAATTAACATTAACACATTCAATTGACATACTTATAATATCAACCAACCCACATCATCAATGCATGATTTAGCAATATGGGGGAATCATAGGTCTATGGGGATTTTTCAACATAAAACATCAATAATTCATTAATCCAACCATAATTTATCATAACCAACCATAATCAACCATAAATAAACAATTGAAAATGTTTTGGAAAGAGGCTCATGTCATAGATTGAAAACCCTAGGTTTGGGTAAATTTGATTCTTGAAAACCAACTTTTGAATGGACTCTATGGGTGGAGACTACCCATGGATGAAAAGAATCCATACCTTGATTAGAGATCCCCAATAAATTTGAGGAAGAACCTTTGAAATTGACAAACCCTTGCTCCAATGGCTCCTCTCTTCTTCCTTGAGATTAGAGAGAGAAATATTGAGAGAAGAAGAAGTTTTTGATTTTATTTGGGTGTTTATGAATAATGAGTTAGTCTTGTGAATTTCGACTTAAAAGAAACTTATATAGTATCCCTAAAAATACCCAAAACAAACCCACTTTAATTGGACCAAAAAGGAAATGACCTAATTTACCTTTATTTAAGTCACCTCACCAGTGACCAAAGACCACCATCACGAGCAATCGTGTGGACCACGACCCGTGGTCCTACTCATGAAGGTGATGCATTGTCCTTCATTTTGGAGCAGAAGGCTCCTTTGCCTAAGGCATGTTCAGGATCCCCTTCACGAGTCGTGGTGTGGACCACGACCCGTGTTCCTGCTCGTGAAGGTGAGGCAGTAGGTAGTATACTCCATGCCCTCAAGCCACCATGCCTAAGTCTCCTTCATGAATGGCTCCACGAGCCATGGTCAAGACAACGAGACGTGGTCCCTTTCGTGAAGTTGAGGCAGTGGCTATGCCAAAGGGTGGCCATTTATCCATGGACAAGTAAGCTTTCGAGCCCCCTTTCTAAGCCTTGGTGAGGACCACAGTCCATGGTCCCCCTTGAGAAGGGTGAGGCAGTGTGCCTAGCCTAAGGGCAGCCTTGGCCTGGCTTTGACTTGGCCCCTTTGCGTTGGCACTTGCCTCTTGGTTTTTACCGTTGTAAACCTCATTTCAACCCTAAATGACTTATTAACATTCGGGGAGTCATTTTATGATCCTTACCCCTACATTTAGGCTCTAGTTTAACCTACCATTTTCTGGAGTGTTACAACATGCTTGCACGGATTCTCAACAAACTTGAATGAGTCAGACAAAGTGTTGAAAGAGATGAAGGAGGATGTCTCAACACTCAATTAGGTGGTGACTTCTCACTTAGTCTCTATTAAGCAACTAGAGACACAAATGGGTCAAATCTTGACTCATTTAAATCCAAGAAAAAAAGGAGAGTTGTCTAGTGACACAATGAAAACCCCAAAAATGAAGCGTTAATGGGTATTTCCGTTGTACCACGAAATTAAATAAGGCGCTTTTTAGGAGGCAACCCAATTTTTTGTCTAATTGCTCATAAATGGTTGATTCCCGTGTTGTGCTTATTTAAAATAGAGTATAAATTGTTAGGTTGTGATGAAACTGTGTTGATTCTAGTGGTTGAAGTATGAGTAACCCTTGGATTGTGCTAAATGTCAGATTTTTCCCAATGATAGATCCGTTGACGTCATTCTTAAGAGCAAAAGATTTTAAATAGCCAGTTTTTGCCTAATCGGGGGATGTTTGAGTACCCAGAGGGGGTGGGTAGTATGGGTCTGACCTTAATTTCATAGTGTAGGTATAATTTTTTATTTCGAGGGTTGTGGGCTTGATTTTGAAGTGAGTGGTGAAAAGCTAGCAAGTTGGGCCGTTTGGCGAGTTGAGTCGAGCTCGCTGAGTGATTCGGCGATTCGCCAAAACCCCCTTATATCGCCCGTATTTTTCTAAAATTGGTGAGTTTTATTCTGTAACTTTCGGTGATAAGCCTAACTCACCGAGTTCACTCGGTCACTCACCAAAAGTCCTTCTTGATTGCGCTTCTATGCCCCTAAATCCCAAAAATACACAGAAACTTCAGTGAGCTACTTTTATCTCACCGAATGGTATCGTTGATATGCAGAAAGGCCCTGGACATTGCCGAATTGCTTTGAATATTTTATATTTCTGTTCTGGAACTTGTGCGAGCCCGATTTGGCTCGCCAAAGTATTTTTGTAACTCGATGATCGGTTTGGCGAGTCTTCCTACAAGTCATTTTCTGCCACTTCTTCTGAAATATTTTCCTAATGAACTCTACATTATTTGCATGAATGAATAAAAGTATTATCGTTGGTGGAGACATGCCACACCGAAAGATGGCACGAGGGATAACAATTAATGAGGATGCCACTGTATCCAGAGAAAAGGTGACCTAACTCCGTATCAAGTTAAGCAAATGCAAAAGCAAGGGCAAGGATCCCGTAGTTGAGACACCGGATTATAACTCTGATAGTGAGGGAGTTTACGAGACTAACCCCACTTTATCAGACAATGAGAGAGAGTCACAAAATTCTCAAGATTCTATCTTAGAGCGTGAGGCTAATTAGTTCTTAGAAGTCCAAAAAGTGGAGCTACGTTTAAAGTCAATGAACAATCCGTCTAGGATCCCAGTGCCTCAGACTCCTCCTCCTCCACCAATGGTAGCTCCAACACAGATTGTGGTCCTGGCGCCCCAGTACATGGTACTCCTCCATGGTCTCTCAACTTACTAAGGGCCGAAGGATTGAGGACTATTCTTGAGGAGAACAGATAGTCCATATAATGTGAGGTGGAGAGGTTTCAAGAGATATGGAACACTCTAAAGTTCTAAGTTTGAAATTTTCACTAATCCCCAGGGTCCTTAAATTCGAAATTGGGTCCGGGAGTTCTATACACCTTATGGAGACTTGGTGTCAAAAGGGAAGAATAAGGGCAGTGCCTTCAAACCATATGAATTTGTGATAGTCCAGGGCAAGAAGGTGAATTGCGAATGTGAGGACATAAATGCTATTTTTGGATGCACTTATAACTTCATGCATGATTATATCGATATGATCCAAAGGAAGATGTTGGAGGACCTTAAGGGTTGGTTTCCACCCCTATTTTCAGATGCAACCCCAAGGTTGGTAGAGGCAGGTGGCCCCACAGAAAAGAAGGATCTCAATGTGGCAGCTTGGTATTGGTTCGGGTTCATCAACAACACAATTATGCCGTCCCAAAATGAATCCATTCTAAGACACCCAAAGGCCGCATGTTTAAGGTCTATCATTTCCCTCCAGAAGCTGAATCTAGATTTATGGATAGAGAATCAGATGGTCATGAAGGCAAAGAATAGGGAAACTTCACTCCCATTCCCTGTGTTGATCATCGAGCTGTGCAGACACACCCGTGTTCCTCGAGATTAGAAGACAAATATAGAGGTTACACCGACCTCCTCTACTGACATCTGGTGTATTGAGGCCAAGTACTAGCTGGATAAGGCTGACATGTTGAGGGCAGCCCCTGTGGACATAGCCCCGAAGGTTGATATTGATATGTTCCCTATAGAGGAAGTCAAGCCTAATCAGGCTAGTGGGCCCTCAAGTACTTCTATACCTCCTTCTTCTAAGACTCCTTGCTCTTTTGCCCCCTAGATATTTTGGTGCTGCTGCTTCTTCTTCTAGGCCACCAATCACCCAGGACAAGCTTTATAAGATGGGGCACCTAGCCCACACTTCTTATATGCATGCCTCTAAGTTAGAGGCCACTATTTCTAGGGTGATCGAGAGGGGCATTTTTGCTGCTTTGACACCCCTCTGAGATGAGATCAATAGCAAGAAGTTTACCTTGGATGCCCTGACTGTGCGTGTGGCAAAGTGTGAGAAGATCAAGAGATCTAGTAATGAGTTGACATCTTTAAAGGATGAAATTACTGAGCTGAAGTAGGATGTGGACCATCATTATTTGGGAGTATGGACATCCCAAATGGCTTGGGCATAGACATTCCAGCTTGTTCAGATGTTCCTCAAGCTACCATCAGAGATAATGATAGAGCTGATGAGGCTTCTACGGAATCAAAGGCTGAGACTGATGAAGAGCAGGTTGGTGTTCGTGAGGAGGCTGTTTATAAGGACTTGATTGATTTGGAGGTGCTATGTATGAGATAGATAAATAGGCCTTTGTTAGAGATTTTTTGATGATGAGATCAAGTGGAGCGAAGGATGATGTGATACCGGGCACTAATGCCCAGACTGAGAGTGTCCTGATAGCATAGAATCTAGGCACTGATGCTCCAACAAATTGAGAGACTATGATGCAGACTTCACCCCATGCTTAGCCTAGAGGTATGACCTTTCCCCTCCCTCTCTGTAACTTTTTAGACTATATTTATTATTTTTCATTTGAGGACAACTATTACCTACCTCTTACTGGTTGTTTTGTTAATATTTTGTGAATTTGTGAATATTAGAGGTCATTGTTTTATATATATATATATATATATATATATATATATATATATATATATATAT
>JAJONY010038054.1:0-26487 GCA_029582405.1 Solanum gandarillasii | reverse complement strand
ATGTGTGGATGTAAATAAGTTTTTTTTATTATTCCGCACTATTTTCATTATTGAATGCAATGAATGACTATGTGGCTTGTATAAGACCCCTTCGGGGTCGAGTACGCCTTGTTACAACTTGGGGGTGCTCCCGGGTCGTGACATTAGTAGCTGGAAATCAGTGAATAAGCTAGACTTTAGTGGGGATAAACTTTCTCTGGAACAATTTACCCCGAATCAAGTTGGTTTCTCTCGAACACCAACAAGCAAGCAATTAAGAACAACCTATGCTTTAGTCCATTCACTCTCTCAAGCTAAATGTGTGGAAAAGAATTTAGGATTCACTCTCTCGAGCTGCACCCATAACAACCCAATAATACCCATAGACCGTCAATTCATTAATCTTGGTTTTCAAACCTCTCTCTTGAGAAAGCCAAAAAATCGAAGGTAGTGTTGCATTTGCAACTGCAACCTTTTAAATTAAACCACAATTACTAAATGAAATCACTTCTAAACAACATTTAAACTAACAATTAGTAATACCCACAAGCTAAATCAACTCATTATCATAAAATCACACCCCAAGAATTAGAGTTTTAGGTAGACATCATAAAAAGATAGAAATTGTTACCAAAATGTGTTTCTATCAACTGGTAAGATTAATTTCATCTTTACAAAGGTCCTTTCAAAGCCGTAACCTCAGAAGTTCCCCCCTGTTTACTTTCATAAACCATGAATCTAGCAGTCAAATCATCAACAGATGCCCGGAGGGGGGTCAGTGCATCTAAAATAGTAGCCTCAGTCATTATGGCAAAATAGCCTCCAATCTAGTAGCCCTCACTTCAGTTGAGTGGGATAAGTGTCCCATCTTCAGGAGCATGGTCTGAGTAATCTAGGTGGGATGGGCTGAGGTAGAAGCACCTAGAGTCTGTGACGAAGAAGTAGAAGCAGATGTACCTGAAGGCCTGGAGGCTGGAGTAAGCAAAGATGCCTCTGTATGTATCGAATTAATGTCCACCTCCGGGGATATATCCACCAGAGTTACTCTGCTCCTGTCGACCTTCTCTCCTATGTATTCGTCTTCTATACGCTAGATATTTGTGGATGAAGAGGGAGTGACCTCAATACCTCCCGTATCATCCAGGGGCACTCCAACACGCCACTACAACTCCGTGATCAAGACGGGGAATGGTAGGTAGGTCTCTATGTGCTTGGCCCTCATGGACATCTCCTGCTCAATAAGGAGTCCTAGGTTGATGCTCCTTCAGGATATGATCGACCCCAGGCATGTCGCCTTAGGGTGGCGTAGGATGGACTCATTCTGGAATGGCATGATGGTACTGCTAATAAAGCAAAACCAGAACCGAGTAGCAATACTCATATCCCTCTTCTCTATGGGGACTCCTTCCTCAATCCATCTCGAGCTGGTATCGGAAATCAATGGAGCAAGCCAGCCCTTCAAGTCATCCAAGGACGGAGTGGTAGCCAAGTCCTCATATTCCACTGTAACTCTTAGACCTCTTCAAAGTACATTTTTAACCTGTCTAAACTCACTGGCATTCTTCTTACTTTTTGGAAGTAGATCACCATATGTAGAGTAAAACTCCAGACTCGTGTAGGAATGTAGGGACCTCGGGGCCTCGTGAACTGCTCAAAATGGTGGAAATAGAGGGTATGCCTCACCCCGGAGTATCTGCGCTCAAGGCCCTCTATATACAACAACTTCTCCTCGAGGATAGTGTGCAAAGCATCAGCTTTTAGTTTGTTAAGTAGAAAGGAGAAGGGACCACTGGTTGAACTTGATCTACAGGAAGTGTCGGAGGTGGCACTGAATCTGCTGGGGTGGAAGCTGATGGGACTCTAGCTGAGGCAGGGCGAGATCTAGAACGGATCTCAGTCCGTCGGGACTGTAAGGTTTGGTCGTCATCCAGCTTAGAGAATGCTCCTTGGAATCCCTCACTATTGGAGTTGTGCTTCGGAGTCTCAGTAGTGGGCCTCTTACCCTTGTCTTGTCCTTCCTTTGGAAGCACTTGCCTTCCCTTTTTGCGAGGGTTGGCTCTTCCTTCTTTTATAGATATACATGGTGCTCTTTTACGGGGTGGCATGTCAATGTTAGTCCTTCCATATCTGAAGAAAAACATCAAAAAGAGTTAGAAACAATTCAAGCAAAACCACGGAAATGTACTTGCAGACAGACTCGCTGAACCGTTTGGCGAGTCGCCGAATCTCTTTGGCAAGTCAGATGGGGCTCGCCTAAAGGATTGGCTAAAAAATTATCAAAAAAATGGCATGTCGGCGATGGGATGGATCTTTTGGTTAATCATCGACAGCATTCGGTGAGCAAGGATTAGTCAGCCGAAAGTTACAGTGCATTTAGGGGTTAGAAGCGCAAAAAGGGCGATCAAGGAAAACTTTCGGTGAGTCGCCGAGCACTCAGGCTTCTCGCCGAAAATTACAAAACCTAACTCAAAATTAAGCACGAAATTAAAGGTGATAAGGGGGACTTCGGTAAACCGCCGAGTGTTTCGGTTAGCTCGAACCAGCTCGCCAAACGGCCCAACGTGCCTACTTTCAAGCTCATATTCCAAATTCAACCCCGTAGCCCCAAAAAACAAAATCAAAACATGCACACCTCTAATTTAAATCAGACCCATTACACCCATGCCCCCTGGATAATCAGACTTCTCCTAGTTTGGCGAAATTTGGCCATTGGATGACTTTTGCCCTTAAGAATGATGTCAATCGCTCCATCATAGGGTAAATTACGTCATTTGTCACAAATGCGAGTTACTTGGACTTCAGCCGACTAGACCCAAAAACATGCAGGTACAACCCTACAATTTTAATCACTTTTCAATTATGAAAAACTAGGGAATTCAACAATATAAGCATTACGGGTGTGATATTCAAATTAAAACAGGCACACACATATACGAGTACGATCAAAGAGGCCCAATGCACTTCACTAAGATAAAATCACTTTAAAATGAATCAAAATTGCAATATAAGAATTATGGGTTCGAAAAACCAACCTCAGAAGCCGAATAGATACTTTGTAATGCTAGGTGGCAAAGAAATCCAACTCCAACAAAAACTTGACTAATAAAATATGATAAAAACACAAAAATATAGAATACTACAGTGCGGGTGTGATTTTGGAATGTTGAAAAGTGACGGAAAGTGAAAAGGTTTTAACTTTTGAACCTTTGGACTTAAAAACTATCCAGTTCTCACCTATTCGGTGACATTAGTCTTTCTCGCCGACCCACTCGGTGACACACCGAGTCGGTACTTACCTCACCGAGTTTAAAGGACCTCCAGTTAATGTTGGGTTCCAAACAATGGACAAAGTCTATATCAACGACCTGGTCGGTGATTTGCCAATCTGCTCCTCGGCTTGCCGAGTGTTCCAGACACAAATCCTAGTATTTATTGAGAGCAACGGCGGTCCAAGTCGGGCTTGCAGACTACTTCGGCGAGTCACCAACCGGACTTTTAACTCGCCCATCTGCACTTTTCAAACACATGCCACACTTCAACCTACAAAATCAACACACGATTATTTCTAAAACAAAAATAAAGTGATAAAATATTGGGTTGCCTCCCAAGAACCACCTTAGTTAACGTCGTGGCACGATGCAAGTCCTCACTCAAACTTCATTCTTGGGGTTGACCTTAGTGTCACTAGGCAACCCCTCTTGTTGTCTTGGGTAGAGATGAGGCAATACATGACCCATGAGGGTCTCAATTAGATGGATATATTTGGAGTGAGATGTTGTCATTTGATTTAGCATTTCAACATTCTCGCTTATCTCCTCCAACACTCTATCATGCTCATTGACCTTTTGGAGAATGATTTAGAGCGTTTCTTCGAGACGTCTACCCTCATTTTCCTTTTGCTTTCTTCATTCATGAGAAGGTATGTATCTATCTTTCATTTTGCATATCACCTCAAATTCCATGACATTCTTATCCAAGAAATCCAGCTGAGTCAACAAGGTGGCCAATTCTTGGTCTTTTTCTGTCTCCTTGTTCGTCTTAATCATGCCACCAAGGAGTTGGGCTACTGCTTCATAGGGTTGTTGTATCAAACAACTTGAGAAGAGTTGCTCAGTTGTGCTTCTATTTTTGGGACCCAGACCTCTATAGAAGCATTCCAGAAGCATATTTTCTTGAATTCCATGAGTTGGGAACTGTTGTAAGAGAGCCTTAAACTATTGCCAACTCGTAAACTGACTCACCCTCCAATTTACTGAAGCTCAGGATGTTATCCCTAAGCATCATCATTTCCAAATGAGGGTGGTCCATTGGTTTGCCGTTTCTACAAGATCTATTCCTTTATTCTGTGCTAAACAATCAACATGAAAACCATAACTTAAAGGCAAATAAGTTAAACTATAACTAAAAAGAACAAAATTCAACCTAACTAAAAATTCTCAACCAACACCACTCCCTGGCAGCAGCGCCATTTTTATTTCATGTATCAAGACACTTCATCCAATTCTAAGTGTCAACAATTGTTAGTCAGTAATACAACCAAAATAAGTAAGTTGGGGTCCAATCCCACAGGGAGTGGCACATGGTGAAGAATCAATAGCTAAGTACGAGTATGCTCAAGTCAATCGTAGGAATAGATATTTACAAATACAAAAATAATTCAAATTAGGGGTGACACAAGTGTCAAATAAAGGGGCTTTTGTTTTAACATTAAGCTACAATAAAAACAAATAACACGAATTAAAAAGTATTGATATGGGTTCTTGGAATTTGATCGGATTATAGGCTAATATAGACAAATGGGTAATCAGAATTATTAGTAAATAGCTGTAATTCAGTGAATAAACTAGACTTTAGTGGGAATAAGCTTTCTCTAGAACAATTTACCCCGAATCAAGTTGGTTTCTCTCGAACACCAACAAGAAAGCAATTAAGAACAACCTACGCTTTAGTACATTCACTCTCTCGAGCTAAATGTGCGGAAAAGGATTGAGGATTCACTCTCTCGAGCTCAACCCATGACAACCCAATACCCACAGACCATCAATTCAGTAATCTTGGTTTTGAAACCTTTCTCTCAAGATAGACAAAAACACGAAGGGAGAGTTGCATTTGCAACTACAACCCGTTAAATTAAACTACAATTGCTGAATGAAATCACTTCTAAATAGCAGTTAAACTAACAATTAGTAATACCCACAAGCTAAATCAACTCATAATAACATAATCACACCCCAAGAATTGGGGTTTTAGCTAGACCTCATAAAAAGATAGAAATTGTTACCAAATTGTGTTTCCATCAACTGGGTAAGATTAATTTCGTCTTTACAAAAGTCCAAGCTGGAGAATCTCAAAGACCCACTTCCAATTTCTCAAAAATGGAAAACTTCAAATCTTCAATGTTAAGGAAAATATTATCTCAAAACTTAGAGTTCTGAAAATTGAAACTAAGATTATGATAAAAGGTAGATAGATACTAAAAATATATTAATAATCGCCAAAAATAAGATGTGAAGTACCATTCGGCGCAGTAAGTCGGGATCGCCGATGAGTTCGGTGATACGTCCTTTGGTGAGTTCCACCACCTTCTTGCTTTGGCCTTCAACATCCTCAAGTTCTGTAACTTTGGGCGATTTAATCACTGCATCGCAGAACCATTTGGCGACAAGTCGACTGCTCCTTTCTCTCACCGACTTGATTTTCTCCTTTAAGGCTTGGCACACAGGAACTTTAGGTGAGGTAATAGCCACTCGGCGACTCGCCAAAGGGACTCGGTGTTCACCAGGCCTTCATTTCTTTAGTTTTTCAGCTCGTTTCGTTCCTTTTTGGAAGTTAGTGTCCATTCTTTGCTCCTCGATCTAAATATCTGGAAATGAAGGGTTTTAGGTTAGTTTTTTGCATAAAACAAGCATTTGAGGATACATCAGGAGCATACCTGGAGATTTAGGTGAACATGAGGCCATACTCTTGGACTATCATAGAACCTTGCCTCAGATTCATAAACTCCTACGCTTTTTCCTCCCTCAACTCTCTTGGGAAAAACTTGTCCAGAAAGGTCTCACTAAAGCAATCCAAAGTGTAAGGAGCTGCATATGTATCCATGTTCTCCTTCCACTGAGTATACCAAATATGAGCTGTCCTTAAGCTGGTAAAATGCCAACTCAACCTGATCATTCCAAGTTACCTGCATCACTCCAAAGATCTTCTTCACCTCATCAATGAAGCTTTGGGGATCCTCACCAATCTGCAATACTATGAACTCAGGCGGATTCATCTTAACAAAATCCCAAACTATAGTTGCAGCTGACACATCATTAGCAATTTCTGAAACTGGAACTTGCTCATGGTCACACTCTGAGCCTATAACTGGATAGCATTCCAAAACTCAGCAATTGAAACCTCCTGATCTAGGCCTTGAGGAGCTCCATTTGCATTCATGGCATTCACATTCTTTGCGTAAGATCTAAGAGGTGTCATGATCTGAAAGCGCATAATGAAGGATTATCACGAGAAATTAGGTCATACCTTACGCACGATAAGAGTAACAAAGAAATTGAAGTTTCCCTAAATCACTCCGTAGCCTCCTTCTCATTATATTTGGTGCACTTCACACCCATGAAAAGGACTTTACTTAGTGCGGCTTTTAAGACATCCAAGGACACTTAAACCTAGTTCTCTTATACAACATTTGTCACCCCCCGATGCTACATCCTGGACACGGTGACAGGACCTATGATCACGAGTGACCCCAAGCTTACCCTTCTTGCATAATCATAAGCATACTGAAGATAAACTGAGCAATAAAACTATGCGGAAGCTAAATCATATGAAAGTCTGAAATGAGGGGGAATACCCATACACTATCTGAATAAATGAAAACTAAGAGTTTGAGTACAAATGAGAAATCAAACTCCAAGACTAAAGCTCAACTAACTATGTCTGAAATAAAACCTCTATTGACTAGAAATGCTGGGACATGCCCCAGCTATATCTAGAAAAACTGAAACTAAAGATAAAAGGGAGAAAAAAATCATGTCACTAGTCCTCAAAGAATGATGACTCACCGATGATGCTGCTGAACTGAAGATCAGGAACCGATCTATGCATGATCTAACTGCTGAGGAGTTGAACCTAGCCCAAAGTATGCGTCTGTATTTGAAAGATACTGAGCATGTAGGATAGAATAAAACTGAAAAAT
Organism: Solanum gandarillasii; assembly: GCA_029582405.1. Classification (NCBI taxonomy): domain Eukaryota; kingdom Viridiplantae; phylum Streptophyta; class Magnoliopsida; order Solanales; family Solanaceae; genus Solanum; species Solanum gandarillasii. The sequence goes on along the minus strand of JAJONY010038054.1, from coordinate 19,313 downwards.
AACATAACTGAATCAAAGCGTATATCTGAGTAATGACATGAGATAAACATGATGCAACTGAGAATACTGAACATGAAATACTAAATGTAATGACAAAGTTTGTAACCTACTAAGACTGAATACTGTATTATACTGATAACATTGTCAATGCAATAGAGTATGACTGAACTGTAAGGGAGCTACTAATAACCGACATAAAACCGCATGAGCTAAATGTGGAGTCCGATGTATACTCCCCGTTGAGAGGACCCAATATACCCTACCAGAGGTTTAAAGGCATACTGGCGTGATTACTAAAATGATTCCAACAGAGGGGATTTACAACCTACGGGGCATGTAGTTCTGGGACTTGAGGGTGACTGACCCTAGTCCACTCGGTATTAAGCTTTCCATATGATTAAGTAATTAACACTTTACGACTGAAACGTTGTAATACTGGATATCTCAAAATACTAATATTCAAATTGAGAATGAATCTTTAATATAGTGATAATAATGCATTCGAAACTGCGGCATGTTAATATTTGTCATAATTTATATACCTACCATGTTCAATTCATGAACTAAAAGAACTACATAGCTAGGGTTCTAAGTTTATGCATGAACCTAGGCAAAAACAAAACTATAACATGGTAATATGATTTGGCTCATTCTAACTGCTAAAATCCCAACAATTCTAACATTCAAGAAACCTTAGGTCTAGATAATATCGAGGGAATCAAGATTTGGACTGAAATCTAGGGACCTAATGGGTCTGGTGAGGAATTCCATGGGAAAATCTTTCGATTTTAGGGCTGGAATTAATGAAACCTTGTTCAGTGTTCTTCAGGAAAACTGGTACGTCTTTCTCCGTATTTTGCTCTAAGTTTGAATGATTTAGGTGAATGGTTAATTAGGTTAGGTTGTAATTTAGTTACTAGGATAAAACTGACTAAGTCAACGTAGTTTAGAGGTTAAATAACATAGTTTAGGTGTCCAACGAATAGGGGCAATGACCGAAATAACCCTATTTAAAAATCTTATGTGGCTAACCACGACCACTTTCAATGACCTTGAAAGGGACCACAGACCGTGGGACCGGTCGTTGTCCTTGGCCAGTGGCTACTATTCCTGGAGGTTTTCTCCACGAGCCCCTACCATGGTCTTTGTGGACGACCACGAACCGTGAACGTCCCCGTGGTGCCTACTTGGGCTGAGGTCTAGAGGCTTAGGTTTGAGGTTCTCCTGGGTAATCTTCACGGAAGCCCCCACGACCCGTCGTCAGTACCATGGACCGTGAAGGTCCCTGTGGTCCTTACTTGGGCGAGGGGTCTGAGGGCTACACTTTGGGGGGCCTACTGGTTGAGCAGTATGAACGACACCACGGTCTGTCGTCAAAACCACATCCCATGAAGTGTCCCGTGGTCTGACGTCTGGGCCTAGTGGAGTTTAACTCCAGACTATGGGCAGGTCAACGAATCATGCACTATATCACGGACCGTGAACCCTGTTGTGGTTCACTGCTTCAAGCAAGTCTAAGCAATTTTTTGCTAGGTCTGGTTTTCATGGTGTTATAGTGTCCCACACAACTGGATACCTTTTCACTACACCATCTGTAGACAAAGACTTCTCCTATAAAATATTTCGCAAGACAGTGGCTTTCAATCGATTCATAGACCACGGTGGGTGTGCTGGAGCCGGGAGTACTTGAGATGCATGAGAGACTAGAGGTGTTGGAGGCGTCAAAAGTGTTGGAAGTCTAGCTAATGGATCATGAACTACTTTAGATTGCAATTCTAGGCGTTTCCGTTTGAGAAACTCTCCCTCTGTGTCGGTATATGTATTGGAGTCCTAGACTCTGCATCTTCCTCTCTCTTAGACTCAGAGAAGGTGAGATGGGTGGAGTTGATGTTTATACTATCCGATGAGCTAGGACTCGAACTAGTGACTACCCACTTCTTATTGTTGCCCATACCACTCACTTGAGGAGGTTTTGGGCGAGTGATTCGGGAAGGCTAAACATCCGCTACTATTACAATTCCTTTCGACTTCTTCCTGGGTGCTAGACCTCGTACGGGAATCTTTTGTCTAGCCATATCTGTAGAACAACACAAATGAAATGCAGGATATTGCAAAGGATTATTGAAATAACATTTTCAACAAGTTGCAGGAAAACTCGCTGACACGTTCGGCGAGTCGCCAAACCCATTGGGTGGGTAAAGGGGAACTCACCGAATGTTATAGAAAGATTCAGCACAAATTCAAAACAAAAGAGCGAGATGAAGAACAATTTAGTGAGATGTCGAGTTCACTCGGTGATCAGAGAGTGCCTCACCGAATGTTATAACAATAAACAGCAAAAATGAAAGTAAGAAAGGTGAGACCAAAGCTATTCTAATAGTCACTGATTCTACTCGCCGAGCACACGCATATCGCCGAAAGTTACAAAAAACATATCAATAATTAATGTCAACAAGGTGATAAAGGGGGTTATTAGGTGACTCACCGAGTCACTCGGCGAGCTCGACCCATCTCGCCAAATGGCCCAATCTGTTGCCTTCCCAACCCAATTTTCAATTTAATCCTAACAACCTATGACAAACCATTTCAAGTACAATTCTAGCCTACCCACCATGTATTGCTGGACTGGGGTACTCAAAATCCCCCCTATTGACTAAAATTTGACCAAATGATGATTTTTCCCTTAAGAAAGACGTCACCCAATCAATAATCGGGAAATTTGATGTATTTTAGTCAAATTTAGGCTACTCAAACATCACCCATACACTACATAACATGCGCACCCATAATTTGAACAATTCAAATGTGAAACTCAAACAAATTAGGCCCAAAAAAGTTATCTAACATGCTTGATTTCAAACTAAAGTTCATCGAGTGATTAGGCACACAATGGAGGCACACAAAACATTTGTTAACTACCCATAAGCATGCTCAGCAAGAATTTTGAAATTAAAACAAATTTAGAAAATCAACCTCATATGCAGAAAGGTAAACATTTAGGCAAAAGGGGAAGGATGGACAACACTTTAGCATCCAACCACAAACAAGGACACCAATGAAATTTAAGCTAAAAAAAATCTAGTGTTTGATTGAAAGAGTGCAAGAGTCTAAAAGTTCAAAATAAGATGAAGATTTGAATTTAAAATGGTTGAAAGGTTTGTTACCCTATAGTTTGCACCTTGATTGGCGATATCTACTAAAGTCGTCGATCCACTCACCCAGTCACTGAGTGGATCTTAGTCCGCATAATTTACCAGAACACCAGCCCTTCAGTTGGCTCAAACGGAGAGTTGCATCAGGCTCACCGAGCCACTTGGCGAGTCGCCAAGTGAGCTATGTGATTGCCCAATTTCCTTATTCGCCAAATTTCAAATTTGAACCTGCACATCAAACAAATGTTATTGAAATAACAAGAAGTAAAACTTGGGTAGCTTCTAGTGAAGTGCCTTATTAAACATCATGGCACGGCGTGGTAATGCATTAAAACCTCATTCTTCGGGTTGACTAAGTTATCACTAGGAAGACCCTCTTTCGGACTTAGATTTTTTGTGCTGAGATTTGACCCATTTGAATCTCAAGTTACTTTATGGAGATGGAGTGCATGGTTACCATTTAATTAAAGGACGAGACATCATTCTTCATCTTATTGAGTACCATATCGGCTCCTTGCACCTTGTGTAGGATGCGGGCCGGGCTTAAACTTTGGTTCCTTCGGGTTTGGAAATTCATGAGGAGATACATAACGTTCTTTCTTACCATATATTTCTCTTCAATTCACACCCAATCACGCCAATTCCGATCCTGATCTCTCCAACCATTATCAAGATCTTTGTTCCAATAATGATTCCCTCAAGACTTTGATAGCTTGGACGAGAACCCACTGTTTGGTTTGATAAGAATTGTACCTCTACGTTGTACATGGCCTCAAATTGTGCATAATCCGGATTCACACCCCTATTAGAACCAAACACGTTCATATTCTTGTAACCCCCTCCCATGACATGCTTTGTCAATAAGTCCATTTGGGTCATTATCTTGGCCATGTTTTCATCACATTCTTGATTCTTTTCCAATTGTTCTTTCGTCAGCCCAATATTCATAGAAGACACCTGATCTTCCCTTGTGTACCATGCACGATTAATTTTGTTCATCTCATCAAGCAAAGCTAAGGCTATGTCAAGTGGTTGTCTCATGATTCCACCCTGAATGACTTGCTCGGCAACACCGTTGTTGACGGTGTTCAGACTCTTATTAAAATATTTCAATAGCACATTGTCCGGCAACCAATGAGAAGGACATTGAAGAAGCAACTTTCAGAACATCAATCACGTTTCATGGATGGTCTCACCATCAATCCGCTTGAAGTTCAGGATATTATCTATCAACTTAACCATCTTCGAGGCAGGGAAGAATACTTCATAAGACACTTCTGTGAGCTCCTCCCAAGAAGTGATAGACCACATTGGTAGTTCGTTCAACCACTTTTTTGCTTCCCACATTAGAGAAAAGGAAAACTAACATTGTTGGACTGACTCTTGAGTTATGTTCTTTAAGGAAAAGGGTCTAAACACATCCACAAAATTATGGATGTGATCATGAGGGTCCTCATCAGAGAGTACCCCAAAGAGACCTGTCATTTGCAACACTTGCAACATAGTACTGGTCACATGAAAAAGTGCATCGCCCATAGTTGGAGCCAATTGACTAGGACCAGCACTTCCCAATTGATCCTTATTAACATCATGCAAGTTTTCGATGTAATCATTCTTCCGAAGTTTACTTATATTACTCCCACTAACACTCATATCTTCAAATGTTTAGAGCAATCAACAAAGAAACACAAATAAGAAATTCTAGTATGACAAAATTAGTTCACTAAAACACTTCAATAAAAGAGTTCTAAACACCACTCCCCAACAGCGACGCTATTTTTTGTAACGCTCAACTACACTTCTTCCGATTCAAACTGTAGGTGGTTGCTAACAAGTATAAGCCCAACGATTAGTTGGGGTTGATACTAGAAGGAGTTATACAAGAAAGAATTGAAGTATGATGTGAAGATGTATTCTAATCTTTTTTAGAGTAAAACAGATACGTAACTTAAATTAAATCATGAAGTTTCAGTTATTAATATCAAGAGGTGGAATTTTAGTAACCAAGTTCTAACAAAAACAAGTAACACGAGATTAGAACGATTAGATAGAGGACTTAGGATCGTGAGGAATTGAATACTAATTTCGCTAAATGGGTAATTATTAATTGTTTTATGATTTTGAATCTCAATGGGTATAATAGGTTTTGAATATAAAAGCTATATCTTGATCATCTATAATGTTTCGAGTGAGTTCTCTAGAACTTGAACATGCTAAACAAAATGAAAAAAACCAATTCCATAATTAAACACACTTTCTCAAATTGGGCTGCAAACATTCAAATCGTATACAACTATTAATCATTCATTCTACTATATAACTCTTTCTCGAGGTAGCATACAAAGGTAAAATAGAAACGAATTTGCAACATTAGTTCAACAATTAAAACAAGAATAAAAAATTGAACTCATTTCTAAACAACATTAAGTTCAGTAATTAAATAATACCCACAAGCTAATATGTCTATTCCATTACATGATCACTGCCCTAAGGGAAGGGGTTTTAGCCAACCGTAGCAAAAAGAAAGAAATCATTACCAAAAAGATAATCCATCAAAATTGTCAACAATCTCTGATGGCCAATGCAAAAATTGAGAATAAAATCCTAAATCATCAAATCCAAGATCCAAATCATCTCCAAGAATGTTCAACAATGTAAAACTATGTAAAAGCTCTCAAAACTGGAAAACATTGTTCGGGATCTCCCTCTTCTCTTTTCAAAAATCAATTTATATGTTTCCAAAAACAACCCATAAATCTTTGCACGAAGTCCAATAGGCAGCATTAGTCGGGATCGCCGAATGACTCGGTGATTCACTGAAGTGCACACCTTTTCACCTTTTAGCTTGCTTTCTACATCAACTTGTTCTAGAAAACTCTACGAGCTGGATCATTGTCGCCGTTCCATTCTGCGCAAAGCTAAGGTGTACTTGGACTCGCCAAGATTTCTTGATACATGGGCTACTTTACTAGAAGATTAGGCGAGTCGTAGGATCACTCGGCCAGTTGTCGAGTGGCTTATGCGAGCTCCGCCTTCTTCTTTCTTCAACTTTTCCAACTTTTTTTCTCCTTATAGCATCGTAATGTCTTTGCCTTCTTCTTAAGACTTCTTTGTTTCATATAAACTTATTAACATCAGTTATGACCACAAAATAGGCATTGAGGATACTAATTCATTGGATAATGAGCCCTCATGAACTTCATGACTCATCAAGCTAATATGCAAGTTCAAATAAAAGACTGCTCCAAATAACATGCTACACTCAATCAAAGCCTCTATTGTAATGCAAGATCATATTTCAACAAATGCATTCAATTGCCCTCACACTAAGAACGATTTCATGCTCTCATAAAGCAAATCAATGAAAAAGTAAAGAATCAATAAAACTCTAACTCTCCCAAAACATAAATTGATGGAAGATTTATCCCATAGATTTGCTCATAATTTCCAATCATCACTCAACCTATTTCATGCAGGATCTAAAGGACCTTTTAGGTTTGTAAAGGGGTTGAGGAATAAGGTATGGTTAATTTGGCTTAGTGACTTCACCTATTCGAGCCTTATTGCATTCATCTTCACCACTTCTCATGTTGTTTTCATTTGAGAACTTACGCATAGATTTGTCAATCACTTTATTGGGAACCCTTTTTAATCCCACCAACACTCTTTTTTATTTCAATTTTTCAAAGGTATTTCATCACAATACCTCTTCTTCTTTTTTATTTTATTTTAAGGAGTGGTTCTTTCTTTTTGTAACACACTTCTAAGTTGAGTCTGATTTTATCTTTATTTGCCTTTCACTTGGCTTTTCTTCCTTCTTCCTTTCCGCACACCCAACTTAGGATATGGACCTTAAGTTGGCGATTAAAACATATCAATACTTCTAAAAAGATTTTGTGGGAGAAGCTAGGAGCTATTTTTCTCAAAAGGTTTCAATATGGTAGTTACCAAATGGTTTAAGGTCCAATGGTGCAAAAAAAGATGCCCACCCTCACACGGTACTCAAACGGGGATATGGAAATTCGGGTTCCCTCTTAAAATTTTCCCCCAAGATCATTCCTTACACTTACCAAAGGTAGACAACTAAACTAACATGGTAGATTCTATGATTCCACAAGCATGTTTCCAAGTAAAACAGATTTTACAAAACATGGAACATCAAGCAAAATCATGTAGCACAACCCAAAAAGATAAAAAACTTACGTGCGATGTTCATTGCAAGGCTCCCATGAAAACGCAGCTAGTCAACACAAAACTCAAATAGATAGCTCAAAAATGCTATCACAACGGTTTATTTCTTGCAACGCAAACATTACACACCATGTTGATCATGAGTACTATGCAAGACATCGATATTGAACACAAACGATCCTAGAATTATTATCAATGAAAACTCAAGCATTTTATGATCTCCAAAACTCATGGAGTAATTAAAAATTGGAGAGAGAAAAAAAGAGACCAAATGAGATAAACCAATCAAAACACTATAATAATAACGAAACAAAATACTATATCATCTAAAAATTGAAAAATACAAAATACAATAAAAAGGGGAATATTGGATCAAGTGCCCTCACCCCACCAAAATATTAACAGTAGTGTCCTTAATGCAAAAATAAAAGTGTACCAAAGGAAAGGAAAAGAGTCCCCCTGACCGGCTATGAATGATGAGTGCTCTCATTAGGAGTCTTGGGAAGAATGCCATCATCTTGGGGCATCAGTACCCAATAATATGATAAGATGAGGTGGCAATGTAGACTCATTGGAGGCATCATTCTACGACACAACAATAGGAGGAATGATGGAGTTCGAAAAGACCCCACTGGTGCCCATTATGGAGCTATCTTCAAGAGACCTCCCTAATACCACGTAGAACATCGTCTCCCCTATATCCTGCAACTCTATCAATGTCACAAAAATCCTTAACTCATCCTCTTTTCTTCTCGACTCATCCTTGTTAGGCTCCTAAGCCAAATTATCATCAGCCTTATCATCATCTCTCTCAACATCAGAATCATCAATAGCTATAATATCAACACTCGCAACATCATCCCTACTTTTTTGCACACTCTGAGAAGGCTCACTGGTAGGCATAGTCATGGGCACAAACAAAAATGCATAATGTTGGGGAACCTATCCCAAAAGAATATATATATCCATTGACCACAGCTAGACAACATCTTCCCTCATGGTATCAATCTCACCTCCATTTAAGATAGTAGAATCACATTACCCTCAACCTTTTGTCGAGCTTCTAACCTAGCGGTAAGGTTATCAAACCTCACATGATGAGACTCGATCAAAACCTCACACTAAGTTAATATTGCTCGTACTGGAGCTTAAAATCTCTCCATACCCTTATCAAACATCCTAGGCAAATCAGCCTCAACCTTCGTAACTCTAAAATTTATAAACCGAGAAATATTACAAATTTGATAAATCATGGCATGGGTTAAGGGGGATGGGAGATAGGTGTGGGGGTAGGTTCAGTAGCAGCAGTTGAAGTGGAAGTAAAAGGTGCAAATGAAGGCTAGGGTATACCAAATTATTCCATAGAAGGAGTGGATGTAGTGACCTTAGAAGCAAGTGTGGCTGGATCAAGCATGTATGTAGTGTCTTCTGGTGATGGCTTTCTCGGATACACGTCGTCCCGTAGATAATAAGCCTCAATCCTATGGATGTCATTGGAGGAGGCTGGGGTGATCCACACATAAGATTTCCCTCGTAAGGGAACTCTAGTGTCTTAAGGAAGTTGTGTGGTGGTCTCGACCTTGTTGAGCTCTCCCTGATCGAAATTTCCTTATTTGCTGCCTCTTCGATCGTCTCCGACTCCCTAAAAAAGAAGATTGGGTGAAGACCAGAAAAAGATGTGACGTTTGTTCTTTCCTTGCCCTCAACAATATCTCTTCCACATTAATCAAACCCATATTAATTTGATCCCTATCAATTATTGTACGAACTAACTCTACCTTGGGATGAGGAAGAATGGATTCATTATGTGAAAGGATGAATTACTACTACTGAAGTTGAAACAATATCGGGCCCTATTATTCAAATCCTTCTTCTTTATTCCCATACCATCATTTATCAAAGGTGGAGAACTGTCGGATATAAGTTGTACAAATATACATGTTAAAGAGTCATGGTCATGGTGCATACATATTGCGAACATGACAACCTAATTTGATGAACTACCTAGGGTCGTGATGATTGCACGTGTGTGGCATTGTAACTTCTTACCACACACCACAACTTCATCCAAAGGTTTTCAAATAGCTCCCTTTCTCTTTTTTGGTAAGGCTTATACTTAGTGTAAAATTATCGGACCCACAATGGGACATAGGGATTATGAGGCTTTGTGAACCCCTCAAATTTGTCGAACAAAACTGTGTACCACATCACAAGGTAGTTACTCATGCACCATCTATAGAGATCCATATCTCCTTAAGAATTGTACACTGTCCAGCACCCTTGAGCCTATTAAATGATCTTGGATCAATTATCAGGAAAACTCTGGAAATGGGTGCCTGAGTAGAAGAGAGTTGCACCAGTTTTGACCTGATGTCCGTTATTTTCCTTTCAACCACTATTTTAGGTTGCTCACTTCCATCTGTAGAGAAGAGTGGAGTGGTTGTTTGTTGGTTAGGAGCCTTAGATGTCTCGTTGATAGTTATGACCATTTTTCTTTTCAAAGAAGGAGGAGAATGAGGAGAGGACTCCCCTGATTTTGTATCCAATGTTACAACTTATTTAGCCTTATTTCTATGTATAAACTACAAAGCGCATTTATTTAAACATCCAATCAATGAAGGATAATTGAAATCAAAATCGAATGAAAGAATATAAAAAAAATATTTTGAGGATCGCTTAATGGGAAGGCATTATGCCTAACAGGTTAGGCCAGCTCAAGTGAGCTCGCCAAAATAGGCTATACACAATTTCAAAGAACTCAGGCAAAATAGACGGAGTCTACTTAAACTCGGTGATTCGCTGAATCGATTTCGGCGTGCTAAGAAAAAAATGCGATAAGTTAAAGTTCAAAGTTAAAAATAATGGGCATAAAGGGTGATGTCCACTCCAAATGGGTGATACACCGAATGGGTTTCAGCGGACAAAGAAAAGTCAGCCAAATGGAACAATGGAAAGGTTGCATATTAAAGCAAGGAACGCGATCTAGGTCATGCTCAACAATTCTCTTAATTGCCCTGGCGAGCTAAGACAAGTTCGCCGAATCGGCAATGTGCAGCCCAATGCCTATTTTTCGACATTAATCACAATACGCAACAATACCCTGTTCCCAAACAACTTTATACTCTACGCACATCCTTTTCTACCGATGGGTACTCAATATTTTCCCTAAATATCACAAAGTATTGCACAAATTTATGATTTTCCCTTAAGGAAGTAGCCACTATATCTATCATTGCACAAAATCATGCAATCAGATCAATACTGGATAACCTAACTTCACGATTACACAATTCAACCAACACCTAGGAAATATCAAGACTCAATTTCAACAATTAACTAACACAATTAATTTTTGTAATTTTAAGTAGTGTTTTAATATCTAACTTATGGGCAACATGTAAATACCCACAATATTGCACTACCCAATAAAATCAACTAACTTCATGAATTAAATGGCCTATAGACCATATAGAAAAGCACAATTTGAACCTCAAATATTAAAATAGAAATCAAACACCAACCTCAAAGAGAAGTAGACATAAGAGAATGAGGGAGATTAGGGTTTGGGTTGCCCAAGTACACAAGATAACGCACTACTAATATTCGCAAAACACACCAAAGAGCCACTCATACACTACAATATGACTTTGTATACTCAGGTAAGAAAAAAATCTCAAAGATAACAAAGGCTTTTCTTTTTGAAAATGAAAAGACCCTTTGCCTTTTTATACCAAGCATGTTTGGTGGTCACTACAACCATCACTGAGTGTATTCGGTGAATCACTAAATGGAGTTCAAGCTTGCTGAAGATCCTTAACGTGTACCAAGCCTAAAGGTTGATTCGATGAACTAGGTGCAATCCACATAGTGTACTTTGTCAATTGCCATTTTAATCTCTGCTCACCTAAATTGAAAATACACTTTTTCACATATTCTAGCTTAGAAGGAGACCAGAATTGACTATTGACAATGCCTTCGGTGGATCACCATGGACATTTTGGCATTGCCTAATGTGTCCTTCACAACACTTTGACTTCATTTTAACCTGCACTCACAATACTCTTTATTGAAAGAAATAAAAAAAAGGTAAAAATTTGGGTTTCCTCCCAAGATGTGCCTTATTTAACATCGTGACACAACATAGTTCTTCTCATCATTTATTTTTTGGATTTGGGACGGTTTAACTAAGCAATGTTCCTTTTTGACTTGAATTATGATTGGTAGAGATCTGGCACATTTGAGTGTCCAGTTGTTTGATAGACGCCAACTGTAAGGTCACTATTTGAGATAATTTCAGAACCCAAGGGTACCCCCTAGATGTAACAAGGTGTATGAGACCCCGAGAGGCCTCATACAATCCCCTTAGCATATCACAACTTAAGAAAACAGAAATGAGCGGAGATTTATAACATTTTTTGTAACATCAATGACTAATAAAACGAAGGGAAAGTCTATTACACTTTTCTCAAACCATCGAAAACATGAATATCTTTAGGACACAGCCCATACAATAGTTCTCAACATAAAAACAAAGACATAAAGACATGGTGGTCAGCCCCTCGAATGCTATGAGGACTCACCAAAACATCTCTTCTTGCTCTACTACGAACCTAGCTACGAGGATGGAAGTCAATATCTCTGGACTCTACATGTGATGGGTATGTAGGAAAAAGTATGCGTTAGTACAAGCAGGTAATATATATGATGACGAGCATAAATCATCAGCATAAGCATGATGTAGGCATTTGTCGACATGAGACATATACCATAATCATAAGAGGTGATGAACATAAGGCATATACTATAGACATAATAGACAATAACATAGTCATAGGCATAATCTATGCATTTAGATCAACATAACATAAGAGAAACACTTCATAAATAACTAATGTTTAAGGACGTAATAAACTGACAATATTTCGGTTCAAGTGTCATACGATTGCATGTACTGATATTACCCAACCAAGGGTTGTGATCGTTCTCACAAGCAGTGGTTTTGAGAATTAATAGAAAAATAAAATCTAGTTCTAATTAGTCATAGCTATAAACATTATCTAAAATAAACATATTAAATCTAATGGGGTGATGCAAGCGTCAATTATCAATGGGGGTTTGTATTAATTAACAACTAAAAATAGGAAAAATATAAGGAAACGAGATATGGAGACGGGATTTTTGGGAAGTTATAGGAATACGGGATAAACTAGACTATCGACTACAATCCTTTTGATGGTAGATTGTTGAACATTTGTTACTAGGCTAGACTATAGTGGGGGTAAATTCTCTCTTGAGCAACTTACCCCGAATCGACTCGGTTTCTCTCAAACACCGAGTTGCCGCATTAAGCACAGCTTCCGCCTTAGCCCATTCATTCTCTCGAGCTAAATGTGTGGGAAAAGGACTAGGATTCACTCTCTCGAGTTGAACCCATGTCGACCTAATACCACCAGCTATTAATTTAGTAGTCAAGTTTTACAACCTCTCTCTCGAGCAAGGCAAAAACACTAAGTTCAAATCATATTTGCAACTACAATCCCATTAAGTTCATACACGACTACTAAACAAAATCACATTTAAGGAACAAATTAACCATCAACAAGCAAGACCCAACAAATAATCTAACCCATATTTACAAAATCACACCCCAAGAATTGGGGTTTTAGCTAGACATGTAAGAGACGTAAAAATCAATACTAATATCAGTTTCCATCAACTGGGTATGAAGAATTAAGTCTTAAAACACGTCAATAAGAAAGAATCTTAGAGACCCACGTCTAATTTCTTTTAGTTGAAACCCTTTGAATCTTCAAGGTCTAAGAACTAATTCACCAAAACCCTCTAAAACTTGGAGTTGAAAATATTCTAAGTCAGATTAATAATTGTCTATCACTTGATGCTAAGTTAACAATTTAAACAAGTATTTATAGTGTTTAAAAATTTGTGTTGTAGCGGATCACTCGGCGTAGTAACTCGGGATCACCGATACACTCATTTATCCGCCTTTTGATCAATTTCATTGCCTTTTTGCTTTTGCCTTCAGCATCTTCATGCTTTGACTCGTTGGGAGATATAGTACTGCTTCGCATAAGTACTCGGTGACACGCCGACTACTCCATTTCATTGCCAACTTGATCTTTCCCTTAAGGGCTCAGCACAGTTGAACAAAAGGCGATCTCCAGGCCGATCGGCGACTTGCCAACTGGGCTTGGTCATCTTTAGGCCATCATTTCTTCGTTCTTTTTAGCCACCGTGTTCCTTCTTGCCAATAGTGTCCATGATTTCCCTCAAACTCTAAATACCTGAAACATAAAGTTTTCATAAGATATTGAGACAAAATATGCATTTGAGGACACTAATTCTATCAGAATATAGCCCTAAATGAGTCCAATTTGTGGACTCATCAACACCCCTACCTTAAACTTTTGCTTTTCCACAAGCAAAACTCAACTTCAACAGTTCAAAAAAGATGTTTCAAACAGTGCTACACAAGACTCGATCATGAATGTACATAACAAGACTCAATTTACTCATTCAAGGATCAATTGTGTACCTAAAGATTCAAGTTGTGAGACACCATTACCAAAGCTTCCCAAACTCGCAATACTTGCTTCAAATGCAAGCTCAAGCTCAACAAAAGTATTTGAATGCCCTCACACAAAGAATGATTTCATATTCACACACAAAGGTTTAATCATTTGAAGCTTTGGAATCAAATGCAATGCTCACACTCAAAAAAAATAAACACAATGCATGCTTTCACCCATAGGTTTGCCCGTATTTTCCAATCAACATTTTGTTTCAGCTCACTCAAGATCAAAAAGGTCTTTTCAAGGCTTGTAAGGGGGCTGAGTGCAAAGGTATGGTAATTTAGGCTCAGTGACTTTCATCCTCGTGAATTGTGGTGCTCACAACACTTCTGTCCCTCTTCCTTCATCATTTTCATTAGTGCTCATAAGTCATCATATTATTAACTTTCCATGGATTGTTCAAGAAACCCATTTCTTTTGTATTTTATTCCACAACTTTTCTTTTTCATTCGTTTCTTCTCCTTTTCTCTTCTTTTTTTGTATGGAGGGTTTCCATGTTTCTCAACACCATGGGTTAAAGGAGACTTTCCTTGCACTTCTTCACTTGCCTTTATCTTTTCACCACACCCCAACTTAGTCTTTTGGCCTAAGTTGGCTATTCAATCAACCACAAATCAAGAGTGATTATAGATAGCGGATTACGAGAGGTCTAGTTTTCATCAAATTTCTTCCAACGAAAGATAAGGCTCAAGGGGTGTTAAAAAGTGGTCCGCACACTCACAAGGTAGGTCACAAAAGAGATATATGTCAAATTGGCTCACACTCTTCGAAGTTGCCTAAGATAATATCAAGAGACAACCTTACTTAGTCGATCGGACCAATGGGGCAAATTATAGGTGTTGTCATGTATGGTTCACAGTAAGCTCATCCCACAAGGCATCGACACTAAAGTCAAACAAGACTCCACACTTTCACTAGTGTGTAACGTTCATTGCAAGAGAATCAATTTGATAATTGGCTAGTCACAACAAGATGCAAAGAGTTCACATCTTGTCTATGCGCCTTTATTGGGCCTTATCGTAGCAGCACATCCATGTTCATTCGATTATGAGCACTATTCAAGTCATCGGTATTGATTGAAACTGAGACTCAAATTTGCCAAGGAAAAGCCACATTCAAGTACATACAAGAGGTGGCGAAAATTTCTGAAGGGTCAAAATAATTGCAATAGAAACAGAAGGAGCCACATGCTTAAACGTCCAAAAAACAGTATAAAATGACGTTAAATGCAAAATGACCCAAATGTATCAACAAAACATCAGACAATAATAGTCGTACACAAAGTGGGCTCACCCCACCACAAATAAAAACATTTGTCCTCAAATGCAAATTACATTATATTCAGAATTTCAAATGAAGAAAGACAAAGAGGGAGGTAAAGAGGGGATCCTGTCTACTCAGTCGCTCCGTCTGTCTGGGCATTATTGCCCGATGTCTCATCCTAATTGCGGGCATCAGTGCCCGAGGTCACCTCAGGGGGAACAGACGTGCCAGAGTCACCAAGGTTTGTTAAGTGTAAGTCTGCCAGAAAGACATGCACCGCTCTGCAAAGTTCCCTGACCCATGAAGTAATATTAGGGTCCAGGGTAATGGTTTTCCTGGAAGAAGCGGGCTTCTTGCCCTTGACTCTCCCAATAGTTGTGGGTACTTTCGAAGCATTTCCTTTCGACGTAACTGCATCCTCCTTTATCACAATCCCTTTGGGCTTCTCTTGAGTTGGCGTTATTCTTTCGGCAGCTTAATATTTAGTCATGTCTGTAAAGTGTTGAAGAGAAAATAGGAAAACTTAAATAAAAGCAAAGCGGAACATTTGTAGACAAGCTAGCCAAACCAGATGGCGAATTGCCGAACTTCTTAGGCGAGCTAGATCAATCTCGTCAAATAAATTAGCTCGAAAACTGCAGCAAGAATGTGATAGGGGAACTACTTCGCCGGGTCGCCAATAGCTTTCGGTGAACAAGGATAGGTTCGTCGAAAGTTCCAGTGCACAAAAGCTAAGGGGTGCAAACAAAGGGCGAAAGAGAAGAGTTTGGGTGAGTCGCCAAATGCTTTTGGTTACATCAAGCTTCTCGCCGAAAGTTGCAAAATTAAACATTAAATAAATCACGAAATCAAATGCGAGATGGGGACATAAGGCGTACAACCGCGTGACTCGGCGAGCTCGACCTGACTCGCCAAACTGCCCAAAGTGCCTTTTTTTCAACCCAACGTCTTGAATCTAACCCCATAACCCCCAGAAAAAAAATCAAATTATGCACTACTTAAATTGAGGTAGGACCCATAACACCTAAACACAACCCTTCGAATTTCAATCCAGTTTAAGGCATACAATTATGGGAATTCAACTGTCACAACTACTCGGGTAAGATTATCAAATTAAATTAGGAATCTAATGATCTAAGCTTATTAGAGAGAGGCCTAGCACACAACAACTCAATAAGATTAATTGCAAATGAGTATAATGTTTGATAAAATAAACTCGGGGCATAGAAAATTGACCTTTTATGTTGACTGCGAGAAGAATGAAATGCTAGGCGGCAAAGCAATCCAATCCAGAGCACAAATCAGCACTAAAAAATACTCTAAAAATGTAAAAATATAGAAACTAGCGTGCAGGTGTGAGTTTGGGGAGATAAAAAGTGCAAAGTAAATGAGGTTGAAACTTTTAAAACTTTGGTCTGAAAAACCGTCCAGTTTTTGCCGATTCGGCGACATTAGACGCGTCCGCTAATCCACTCGCCGACGCGCCGAATGGTCACTTACCCCTCCGATTTCTACAAGACCTTCATTTTCTTGTGTGTTAGGACAGCTGTCTTAATTATGGTCGCTAACCTGGTCGGCGATTCGCTGAATGGAATTTTAATTTGCCAAATGTATTTTCGACACACTCTCCACACTTTGACCTGCACAATCAACACACCATTATTTCTAAAACAAAAACAAAGCATTTAAGACCTTAGGTTGCCTCCCAAAAAGCGCCTTAGTTAACGTCGTGGCCCGATGCAAGTCTTTCCTCACTCTTCATTATTGGGGTTGGCCCTAGTGTTACCAGTTAACCCCAATAGTTCTTTCTAGTGGAGAGGAGCCAATGCATAACTCATGAGTGTCTTGATCAGCTAGATAGATCTAGAATGAGAGACAATCATATGATTCAACACTTCAATATTCTCCTTCATCTCTTCCAACACTCGATCTTGTTCGGTGATCTTTTGGAGAATGATTTGTAGTTTGTCCTCGACACTAATGTTCTTCTCATCTCTAGACTTTTTCCTCTCATGAGGAGGTATATACCTCCCTAGACTTTTGCACTAGTCTTCCACCTCTGATATTTTGGTGGCCAAATCATTCAACTGAGTTACCAGTGCGGTTAATTTGAAGTTCCTCTCGACTTCTTGATTCATCTCAGCCAATTTGCTACCCTTTACCTAAGCCATTCTCAGGGTCTCTGCCTACAACAACAAATCAAAGAAAATCAAAACTAAAAGTAAAGTTAGTAAACTACGACTGACAAGAACAAAAGAATTTTACTAAACTAAGATTTACAAAAAACATCACTCCTCGGTAGCGATGCCATACTGATGTTTAAGGACATAATCAACTGACACTATTTCGGCTCAAGTGACATACGATCGCGTGTAGTGATATAACCCAACCAAGGGTTAGAATCGCTTCCACAGTGAGTTGTTTTGAGAATTAATAGGAAAATAAAATCTAGTTCTAATTAGTCAATTATCAATGGGGGTTTGTATTAATTAAAAATAAAAATAGAAAAAATATAAGGAAACGAGATACGGAGATGGGATTCTTGCGATGTGATAGGATTACGGGATAAACTAGACTATCGGGTACATGCTTTTGATGGTAGATTGTTAAACATTTGTGACTAAACTAGACTATAGTGGGGGTAAATTCTCTCTCGAGCAACTTACCCCGAATCAACTAGGTTTCTCTCGAACACCAAGTTGCCGCATTAGGCACAGCCTCCACCTTAGCCCATTCACTCTCTTAAGCTGAATGTATGGGAAACGGACTAGGATTCACTCTGTCGAGTTGAACCCATGTCGACCCAATACACCCCAAAAACACTAAGATGAAATCGTATTTGCAACTACAATCCCATTAAGTTCATACACATCTACTAAAAGAAATCACATTTAAGCAACAAATAAACCATCAACAAGCAAGAGCCAACATAGAATCTAACCAATATTCACAAAATAACATCCCAAGAACTGGGCTTTTAGCTAAACATGTAAAAGAGGTAAAAATCAATACCAATATTACTTTCCATCAACTGGGTATGAAGAATTAAGTCTTAAAACATGTCAACAGTGAAGAATTTTAGAGACCCATTTCCAATTTCTTGGAGTTTAAACCCTTTGAATCTTCACGGTCATAGAACAAACTCTCCAAAACCCTCTAAAACTTGGAACTGAAAATATTCTAAGTCAGAATAATAGTTGTCTATCACTTGATACTAAGTTAACAATTTAAACAAGTATTTATAATGTTTGAAAATGTGTGCTGCAGCGGATCATTCCGCGCAGTTAGTCGGGATCGCCGATATACTCGGCGATCTACCTTTTAGTCGATTTCATCTCCATTTTGATTTATTCTTCGGCATATTCACGCTTTGAGTCGTTGGGCGATATAGTACTACTTCGTGGAACTACTCCGCGACACGCCGACTGCTCCATTTCATCACCAACTTGTCTTTCCCTTTAGGGCTCAGAACACTGGAACAAAAGGAGATATCCAGGCTGGTCGGCGACTCAGCAACTGGGCTCGGCAATGTTCAGGCCTTCATTTCTTCATTCTTTTCAGCAGCCTTGTTCCTCCTTGGCAAGTAGTGTCCATGCTTTGCCTCAAACTCCAAATACTTGAAACATAAGGGTTTTCATCAGATATTGAGACAAAATATGCATTTGAGGACACTAATTCTATAAAAATATAGCCCTAAATGAGTCCAATTGGTGGACTCATCAGTAACCTCAAAGCATTCTTGTGCAATGCATAGATAAGACCCCATAAATCCCACTCATGCTAAGAAAACCTCCTTAGGCCATAATTCCAACACATGATCAATCATTCTCATCTTTAACTTATCTTTTATAAATATGGGGATTCACCTCCTGTCATACATTCTAAGGAAGGCCATTCTAGTAACAACCCAAATATTTCATTCATCATGACATAATTCACATTGCTCTTGCTTTACTGTCAAGACATGGTGACTCATCTCTCTATGTCTATTATAAAGGCTAATGTGTACTCACCTCTTTCGTTACATGTATAGTCATAGGTATTCTCCTCCATGACCACTTTAGGGAATCATAGGTATTCGCCTCCATGCCCCACAATTATATGATATACGTATTTG
>JAJONY010038053.1:0-32119 GCA_029582405.1 Solanum gandarillasii | reverse complement strand
AAATTTCGGATTTTGATACGGTTGCTCTAAAATTTGGGTTAGACCCATTTCCCACTCAATTTGACCCCCTAAACAAGAATATGAAGTCAGATTTTCGAAAAACGAAATGGATTTTTTTTGATATAGCTAAACAAGTTTCCGGTAACTTCCGAAGCACATTTTTAAGAACCTTTTGCATCATTTCATATATGACACCAGATTCCATGTAGCTCACATCGTCTATGTCGGTTAATGCACTTCTCCCTATGTAATAAGATAATGAATATGACTTGAACTATACTTGTGATTTCTTGATAAGTTTACTTAGTAGGAGTGGGGGTATGGGACTTCACTTTTATATTGCACAAGTAAGATTTTAAAGGGATTGTGGGTTGGTTAATTATGCTATGGTAAGACATGAAGGTATGATATATGTTGATTGGATTGTTGTTATAATATGACTCTCCTTATGTATATGTAATGAGTATGATTATCCCTATATGATAAGAATATCAATTATGATAAGAACATGAGTTAGGTACTATGGTTCCTCCAGAAGTTCTACTTATTATGGATGGGGGTATTGGACTTCATTCATGCATTGCACAAAAAGATTTTGAGAGTGGGCATGGTCTGTCTGTCCTATGATAAGATGATTATGAATGTATGCTTTATTATGAATATGAACATCGACTATACTAATGACTTCCTAATGAGCTTTGCTTAGTGTGAGTGGGGGTATGAGACTTCACTTGTACATTGCACAAGTAGACTTATAAAGGAGTTATAGTGTGGTTTCCTTATGCTATGAAGACATATGAATTATGTATGCATGATATGGATTGTTGCTATGAGTGGCTTTATTTATTATAAGATATGAACATGAATATCTCCTTGTTTATGAATGTTGGATATGGATAAGATCAAGGTATGTTATGCATGATCATGGTGGCCTAGAAGTAATACTTAGTGTAGATAGGGTCATGGGATCATATCTATGCATTGCACAAGTATAGCTCAAGGTTACTTATGTGATGGTTTTATTATGATGATATGATCGTGGCATTGAACTATATATGTGAACTATGTCTTGTGAAGTTTGGAGTATGCATTATGTTGTGTTGGAGACTATACTTGTGACTATGATGATATCCTCTATGTTATGATGAAGTGTGTATGGTTTGTCTTATGAGCTACATTCTCTCACTATTTCAAAGATGATGTTCAAAAATGGCATATAGCATGGTTTCATACAAAATGTCCCTTTTAAGCATGTTTTAAATATTTTTATGCATGGCTACCATACTTCGTACATTTTGTGCTAACCCATATTTCTATGTCTTCTACAAAAGTAGGGATTGGTCCTTGGTGGTGGTATTCTTGGTTCAATCTTGGATTAGTTAGTTTCCCCAAGCTTAGTTGGTGAGTCCTCAAGCTTCGAGGACAAGTAGTTTACTTTGAGTTTCTTTTAGTATTTCCATCTAGAGACTATTGTAAGGGCATTGTCCCCATTCGATTGTATTAAAGGGTAAAATGAGACAATGTCTAGACTCCCGTGTTTTATAAAATGACTTTGATTGTAAAGAAAAAGTTTTAATTCTTCCGCAGTATTCTATGTCTTTATGTGATGATTATGCTAAGAGCTTGTACGAGACCCCTTCGGGGGTCAAGTACGCCGTGTTACTTCTAGGGGGTAACCCTGAGTCATGAAAGAACTATAATGACTTCATGAGTTTTCCTTAGTGTGGGTTCGAGTATGGGATCTTACTCATGCATTGCACAAGGATGTTTTGATGGTTCTTATGGTTTGTTTCCATTATGATGAGATGATTTATATGATGAATATGCTTGTATCCTATACTTTTACACTTATTTCCATGTTAGTTCATAGACTTGGTCAAATGCATAATTTTCAACTAAAATGTCCCTTCTAGCATCTTTAAAGGTTTTCATGCATAGCTACCGTACTTTGTGCAATTTTTGTACTAACCCATATTTCTTCTATATTTTCTACCAAGTGTAGGTTCCGGCGTTTGAGGTGATTCCTTCTACTTCAACGCTTGGATCGACTATTCTCCAAAGCTTGTGGTATGTCCTCATGGATCCAAGGACATGTGTTATATTGTTGTTTCATTTCTTTCATTGTAATAGACATTTTCATATTCTCTATTGTAAGGGTTGTGACCCTATTATTTTGAGTCTTTGATTGTACTAGATGGCTAAATGAGACTATGTCTAGACTTCCGCTTTACTTCTATGGAACTTTTCTTAAAGTCTTAAAATTATGTTTTATGCTTCGTTATTCTATACTTATGTGATGATGATATGCTAAGCGGCTTACTTGGGTCCCTTTCGGGATTCCATGTGCCATGTTACGTCTAGGGGATACCCTTTGGTCGTGAAAAACTTGGTATCAGAGCAAAATATTTAGAATGATTCTAGGACAATGTCTCATAAGCCACGTTTAGTAGAGTCTTGTTCATAGTGTGAAGAGCTCCATAATTATGGATGAGAGGCTATAACATGTTAGGAAATCACACTTCTTTCATTACTCTTAAGTCGTGCCTTAGAGTCTAACTCTATAAAAGTCCCTCGCCTAATCCTTTTCTTGTGTCTTCAGGAAATAAATACACGAAGGGAAAATTCTAGATGGTAGGAGGAGAATGTGAATCGAAGAGTTCCTCAAGATAATCAAGCTCCTCAAGACAACCAAGCTCCGGTTGAACAAGTTGCCAGAAATGTGACTCAAGAAGACTTTAGATCCACTATCCAAATGATAACTCAAGTCATGACGGCTCAAGCTCAAGCTGTAACAACTCAAGCCCAAGCTATGACGGCTCAAGCCAATAGGGATGTTGAGCCTTGTGTGAATCCTAATGTGAGTTCTATGGCTTCTAGATTGAGGGATTTTTTTAGGATGAACCCCCCCCCCCGGTAGTTTCTTGGTTTCAAGGTGGAAGAGGATACCCAAAAGTTTGTTGATGAGGTTAGTAAGATACTAGGTGCTATGGGGGTGTCTTTGGAGGAGAAGGCGGAATTAGCTGCCTACCAACTAAAATATGTAGCTCAAATTTGGTATGAACAATTGAAGGATGAGAGGCCAAGAGGAGCAGGTTCCATAAAATGGGAGGTCTTCAAAGAATCATTCCTTGATTGGTTCTTCCCCCTAGAGTTGGGGAACAAATATTGCAAGAATTCATGAATCTTCGACAAGGGGGTATGTGTGTGGAAGATTATTCTCTCAAGGTCACCCAATTATCTAAATATACTCAAACCTTGGGGGAGAAATCGAAGGCTAGAATGAATAAATTTGTGGTTGAAGAAGAATGTCGTACGGCAATGCTCCATCATGACATGGATATTTCAAGGCTTATGGTATATGCTCAACAAATTGAGGAGTCAAAACTCAAAAAAACTGAACAGAGAAGTAAAGAGGGATAGAATCGGTGAAGGGAAGTTTTCTAATACTAGGATGGGCAAGGTCGGCAATGTTTCAAGCAAAGATTCTCCAATCAAGGCTCCTCTAATTCTCCCCCAAGGGTCAACAATTATAGGGTTCCCAACCCTAAACCACAAGGAGGTAATAGTGGTGGTTCCTATGTTGTTAGGCCTAATTGTGCAAAATGTGGTAGAAAGCATGAATGGAAATGCTTAGTTGGCTCGGATGGGTTCTATGCATGTGGTAAGAGCGGCCACAAGATGAGAGATTGTTTGGTACGCATGGCCAAGGGGAGAGAAGGAAAACTAACTCCTCCAAGTGGTTCCAACTCCAATGCCCAAAAGCAAAACCGCTTTTATGCTCTTCAATCCCGAGGTGACCAAGAGAGCTCCCCGAATGTGGTGACCAGTATGTTACAAGCCTTTATATTGATGTTTATGCATTGTTAGATCCCGGTTCCACTTTGTCCTTTGTTACACCTTTTGTAGCCATGAAGTTTGAAATGCTCCCTAAAGTGCTATTAGAGCCTTTTTCAGTTTCTATCCCAGTGGGTGACTTGGTAGTGGAAAAAAGAGTCTATAGAAGTTGTCCTATTTCCTTGTCTCACAATGTTACATTGGTGGACTTGGTAGAGTTAGATATTCTTGATTTTGATGTAATTTTTGGTATGGATTGGTTGCATGCATGTTATGCCTCTATAGATTATAGGACTCGGGTGGTCAAATTTTTATTTCCTAATGAGCCAATTTTAGATTAGAAATGGGGGAATTCTATTCCTAGAGGTCAATTTGTTTCTTCTCTCAAAGCTAGGAAAATGATCTCCAAGGGATGCATTTACCATATTGTTAGGGTGATGGATGTTGTGTCTGAAACCCCTTCTTTAGAGTCGGTCCCCATGGTGAATGAATTTCCAGAAGTCTTTCCCAATGACTTGCCCGACATTCCTCCAGAAAAACAACAACAACAACATACCCAGTGAAATCCCACTAGGTGGGGTCTGGGGAGGGTAGAGTGTACGCAGACCTAACCACTACCTCCAGAATAGGAAATAGATTTTTGCATTGATCTTTTGCTGGGTACTCAACCTATCTCCATTCCTCCTTATAGAATGACTCCGGCCGAGTTGGAAGAGTTAAAAGAGCAATTGAAGGATTTGTTAGACAAGGGTTTTTTACAACCTAGTATCTCTCCATGGGGTGCTCCAGTGTTGTTTGTGAGGAATAAGGATGGGTCCTTTAGAATGTGTATTGATTATGGCCAATGAACAAAGTCACTATGAAGAATAAATATCCCCTTTCGAGAATCGATGACTTATTTGATCAATTCCAAGAGGCTAATTACTTCTCAAAAATTGACCTTCATTCGGGCTACCATCAACTTAGGGTAAGAGGGAATGATAAACCCAAGACAGCATTCTGAAGTAGGTATGGGCACTATGAGTTCCTTGTGCTGTCATTTGGCCAAACTAATGCCCCAACGACATTTATGGATCTAATGAATAGGGTGTTTAGATACTACCTTGATATGTTTGTGATCATGTTTATTGATGATATTTTGATCTACTCAAGGAGTGAGGGTGAACACATGGACCATTTGAGGATAGTATTGCAAGTCCTTAAAGACGACTAATTGTATGCAAAGTTTAGTAAATGTGAATTTTGGTTGAGGTTTGTAGCCTTCCTTGGCCATATTGTGTCTAGCAAGGCTATTGAGGTAGATCCTAATAAGATGGATGCAGTCAAGAGTTGGCCTAGACCTCTAAATCCTTCTAATATTAGAAGCTTCTTGGGTTTGGCCGGTTATTATATGAGGTTTGTTGAGGATTTTCCTCCATCGCTTCTCCATTGACGGCTTTGACTCAAAAGAAAGCTAAGTTTTTGTGGTCGGAGGCTTGTGAGAAAACCTCCCAAGAGTTGAAAGATAGACTTACTTCCGCTCTGGTGTTGACCTTACCGGAGGGTACTGATGGGTTTGTGTTATATTGTGATGCTTCGAGAGTAGGGTTGGGGTGTGTACTCATGCAACGTAGTAAAGTGGTTGCCTATGCTTCAAGGAAACTCAAAGTACATGAGAAGAATTATCCGACCCACGATCTTGAATTAGCGGCGATAGTATTTGCTTTAAAAATATTCAGACATTATTGGTATGGGGTTCATGTAGATGTTTCTATCGACCACAAAAGCCTTCAATATGTGTTTACCCAAAAAGACTTGAATCTTCGACAAAGAAGGTGGTTAGAGATTTTAAAAGATTATGACATGAGTGTCCTTTACCTCCCTGGCAAAGCTAATGTTGTGGCGGATGCACGCAGTAGACTATATATGGTTAGTGTGACCCACATAGAGGATGAAAAGAAGGAGTTAGCCTGTGATGTTCATAGGTTGGCCCGACTATGTGTCCAACTAGTAGATTCTCCCAAAGGTAGTTTCACGGTTCATAATGGCTCCCAATCATCTTTTGTGGAAGATCTAAAGTCTTAACAATACCTTGATCAAATATTGATGGAGTTGAATGAATCGGTACTTAGGAACTCCATTGAGGCTTTCTCCCAAGGGGGAGACGGGGTACTTAGGTACCAAGGTAGATTATGTGTTCTGGATGTGGATGGGCTAAGGGAGAAAATTCTTGAAAGGGCTTATGGTTCTATATATTCTATTTAACCGGAGCCACAAAGATGTACCGTGATATATGGGAAGTCTATTGGTGGAATGGTATGAAAAAGGATATTGCGGGATTTGTAGTCAAATGTCCTAATTGTCAACAAGTTAAGGTTGAGCACCGAAGGCCGGGAGGCTTTTTCCAAAATATGCCAATTCCCACTTGGAAGTGGGAAGAGGTGAGTATGGATTTTATCGTGGGTTTGCCCCATACTTGAAAGCAATATGATTCTATTTGGGTCATTGTTGATACGATGACCAAATAAGCCCACTTCATTCCTCTCACATTATCTCACTCGACGGAAGACTATGTCAAGTTGTATATAAGGGAGATAGTGAAGTTGCATGGTGTTCCTCTATCTATCATTTTGGATCGGGGTCCTCAATTTACTTCTCACTTTTCGAAGTCATTCTAAAAAGGGCTTGGCACTAAGGTGAAGCTTTGCATCGCTTTCCACTATCAAACGGACAGTCAAGCGGAACGTACCATTCAAACCTTAGAGTACATGTTGAGGGCATGTGTTATAGATTTTAAAGGTAAATGGGATGACCACTATCCCTTGGTAGAGTTTGCCTACAATAATAGTCACCACTAAAGTATCGGTATGGCTCCTTTTGAAGCTTTGTATGGTAGTAGATGTATATCTCTGGTTGGTTGGTTTGAAGTAGGTTACATTGCTCTTATTGGCCCGAAGTCGATTAATGAAGCTATAGAGAAAGTTCAACTCATTAAAGAGAGGTTAAAAATGGCTCAAAGTAGGCAAAAGTGTTATGCCGATGTGAGGTGAAGGGAGTTAGAATTTGAAGGGGTAATTGGGTATATTTCAAAATCTCACCCATGAAGGGTGTGATGAGGTTTGGCAAGGAAGGCAAACTTAATTCCCGGTTTGTAGGACCTTATCAAATTTTGGAGCGTATTGGGAAGGCTACCTATGAGTTGGACTTTCCAAATGAGTTAGCCCCAATTCACCCAGTATTCCATGTTTCTTTGCTCAAAAAGGGTATTGGGGATCCGGTGTCCATTATTCCTCTAGAAGGGTTGGGAGTTAATGAAAGCCTTTCTTATGAAGAGGTTCCTGTAGAGATCCTTGACCGGCAAGTCAAAAGGTTGAGGATCAATGAAGTAGATTCCGTAAAGTTTTTATGGAGAAATCATCTAGTTGAGGGTGCTACTTGGGAGGCCGAGGCCGATATGAAGTCCCGATACCCTCATCTTTTTCCTTCTACTCCTAATCAAGCTTGAGGTAAATAGTCCCTTTAGAGTTTTAGTGTTTTGGGAGTCATGTGTGTAAATGCGTTTTTCCATGATTTCCTTATGTTATGCATGCTCTTGATGAAATTCATGATTTAAGAGAAAATGAATTTTCATAATTATGTTCCTCATGTTATGGTGCATTTAGTATTAATTGCCTATTTGACTTCATGGGATGTATTGATGAACATGCTTTAGTGTGCTTTTGAGAGTATTGGCATATTTGCTCCATGATGTTGTGTTGAGCATTATTTAGTTGGGAAAAAGTTAGTTCCTCTTATGAATATGAATTATTGAGTTTCATGCATATTGGGTTGTTAGATGTAGTTCCTACTACCTTGTATTGCATTGATTATGTTTTGAGATGGAGATGATGTTTCCTCCTTTGAATTTTTCATTATTTTGATGTTTCATGTATGACGGGCTGCTAGTCTTGAGTTGTCAATCCGGTTAGGTGTCTAGATCATGTCGAGGATGAATGTTCCCAAAGGGAGATAATGTAACATTCCGGAAAGTTGTAGACTAAACTAGTGACTAACCTAAAACAAGTAGGCTAAGTTAAAGCTTGACGTTAGAGTTAGGGCCTTAAATATACCTTCAAATTCTTGGTTTGGTGTTGGGAGGTGAAGGCCTAAACCCCAAGGACCAACCTTGAGTCCTTGGGGAAAAGTCCTTAAGACTGCCAGGCAGTGACCCACGAAAGGGCATGCACGATCCGTGGGTGGACCCAAGCCCCGTAGGTAGGGATCGTGGGTCAAGGATTGGCCTTCCCTCATCTTGCACACTCTGTGACCATGACCTATAGACCTGTAGGACGGCCAGTAGGTCACCCAAACGTGAGTCACACCTGTAAGCTATCCAATTCGGCCAAGTAAAGGGCAAGTTGGTAAATTCCTACGGTGGTTAGTTAAGTTAGAGGCCATTTTATATTAATTATTTCGACTTATTTATGACCTTTTAAACTATTAACTACCCTTTTACACTTCATAATTCAAACCCAAATAGTAACCAATTTTCCTCTCCAAATAATTCTCTATCTAGAAACCTCCATTGAAGAAGAAGAAGAAGTCAAGGTGTAGGGCTCAAGAACTCAACTTCTCCACTCAATTTCGTAAGGAATCTTCAATTAAGGTACGGTAGTTTTGATTCATGGTTAAATTGTCATCCATGAAGTCCTTAAATTCTCAATTTCAAAGTAGATACAGTCTCCAAAACCTAGGGTTTCTATTCTAAGCCATTGATTCTTTCTCAAAACGTTTTCATTGATTTAGCTATTACATATTATGATTAAATTGGTTATTATTATAATTTTTATGAGAAAATCCCCAATGAATCCATGTTTTCCCCATAACCCTAGTTTGTGACTTGTGCATTGGGTGAATTCTAGTAATTATGAAATTGTTCTTATAGTAGTTTAGTCCATTGAATCATGTGACCATATATATCTAATGTAGTAATCCTAGATTAATTGGTTGAATGTTATCTATAGCCTTGAAATGGAAAAACATGAGAATTGACTATATGTATGAAACTTGTATGTATACAATTGGATTGCTTTGAGAGTAAAGTAACTACCTTATAGTCTAATTGTGGTGTTGATTGGATGATTATCCTAATGTACACACCTATGTATGAATAGATTACAATGTGAAATGTTTGTCACATGTAATGATTCTTAGGTTTGAAGACTAGTGTCACCCATTGAATCTAGGAGCTTTAGTATGAGTTTGTTGGTTGAGTGTCAAGACATTCTTCCTTAATTATAAAGTTAAGTCAAGACTTAATATAAACTCAGTTGGAGTTATGCTTAGCACCGAGTTTATAGTGATATGAGATGGAAGCCCTCACGATAGTAGAGGCCGGGTTTCTAGGTACAATCTCTTGGGATGGAAGCCCTTACGTTAGTAGAGGTCGGGTTTCTAGAAGCAATCTTCTTATCCCATAATCTATGTGCCGTCATAGGTCTTTAGCTAGTGGATCCACGTAAGCTAAGAGTTTTAGTTCTATCTTAGGCAAGTAGGACAACCCCTTTTCGGTGTGGGTTAGACATCGGATTGCATGATTAAGCTCTCATGGTCTATGTCGGTTGAAGGTAATCCCACTATGATGGAATGAACTAGAATTGGAGTTATGAAATATAATCACTTAATAAGTTTTCCTTAGTGTGGGTAGGAGTATGGGATCTTACTCATGCATTGCATAAGGATGGTTTGATGATTCTTATGGTTTGTTTCCTTATGATGAGATGATCTATATGATGAATATGGTTGTATCCTATGCTTTTATACTTATTTCCATGTTAGTTCATAGACTTGGTCAAATGCATAATTTTCAACTAAAATGTCCCTTTTAGCATATTTAAAGGTTTTCATGCATAGCTACTGTACTTAGTGCAATTTTTGTACTAACCCATATATTTTCTATATTTTCTACTAAGTGTAGGTTTTGGCGTTTGAGGTGATTCCTTCTAGCTCAAAGATTGGATATACTATTCTCCAAAGCTTGTGGTATTTCCTCTTGGATCCGAGTACAAGTGCTATATTGTTGTTTCATTTCTTTCGTTATAATAGACATTTTCATATTCTCTATTGTAAGGGTTGTGTCCCTATTATTTTGAGACTTTGATTGTAGTAGATGGCTAAATGAGACTATGTCTAGACTTCCTCTTTACTTTTATGGAACTTTTCTTAAAGACTTGAAATTGTGTTTTATTCATGGTTATTCTATACTTATGTTATAATGATATGCTAAGTGGCTTACTTGGATACCTTTCGGGATTCCATGTGCCATGTTACGTCTAGAGGGTACCCTTGGGTCGTGACAGCAGGCATGATTGGGCTACTAGATTAAGTTTCTACCTTTTTTATTATGTCTTGAATCTAATTCGACGATGAATGCTCCAAAGAGGGAGATATTGTATCTCCTCGAATTTAAAAAGGTAGATAATTTCAATTTTCAAAGACTTGGTGTCAGCACAGACAATACCATCCATGGACTGTAGGTGGGACAAGAGTCTGTAGGAGGTAGTGTGGTAAGTAAGTTAGAATTTTTCCAAAAAGCAAAGTTTCAGTACTTTATTCAACGGTTCACAGGTCGGTCCACCATTTAATGCGCGAGCTGTAAATAAGGACCATAGGTGACTCCAAGACTTAGAAAGATTTTAGAGTCAATAGAAGAGATCCATAGTCGAGACCATGGACCATGGTTGGGTCCCATCTTTTAATGTTCAAAAAGGTTAGTCTCTGAACTCATGGACGACCAACAAAGAATGGTGTGTGAGTTGATCGACAGACCATAGGTCGAGGTCGTTGGTGAGCTTGGGCAATTATTCTATTAGTTGCTTTTGGGTTTTTTCCTTATTATTATAGCCTAATACAATGTCGTTTTACCCTTCTCCAAAAATCCTATATAAGTGTTTTAAATCCCAAATTTTCCCAATTGAAATCATTCTCTCAAATTCTGAAAAGAAGAACAAGTTTTCATCTCCAAAATATTTCTCTCTCTAGAAAGCTTAAAGAAGAAGGAGTCAACCTAGGATTTCAAGTCAAGCCTCAAATTCCCCATTGAAGGTATTCTTTTGGCATTGAGGTATGATAGTTTTCATCTATGGAGCCCTTTCCTCCATAGAGTTCCTAAATGCTCCAATTTGCAAAGCTAGAAATCCCCAATTAAGTTAGGATATTCTTTCATGTCATGGGTCCTTTTAAATGTTTATTTATTTGATTGATTTATGAACTTTTATGCATGAATTGATATAATCTCATTATTTTAATATGAATCCCCATGAACTCAAGCCTAACCCATGTTTTCTGGGTATTGATAATTGAAAATGGGTTTGAACTATGAAAGTAAATTATGGAATTATGTATGTTCTTATAGAATTAAGGTGATATGATGTAGATTGCCTTGTGAGTAGAAGCATATATGTTGTTGTTGTAGTTAATTGTTGTGAAAGGATTTCTCACATAACTACCTCATGCATGAATCTGAAAGATTTTCTCACATAAGAAGGTTCAAAGTTAAGGAGCATTTCTAATGAAACACTAGCTTGGATTGGTTACTTAATTGTGCCTTTCCATGGATGAAATATGATTTAGCTTGGATTGTCAAGATGACGTGCCCTTCCATGAATAATAAAATCAACTTAAAAACATGACTGTTCCGTGGGATTTACGCTTAGCACCGAGAGGATATTGGGATGGGAGCTCTCCTATTAGTAGAGACTGGATTTCTAGTAGCAATCACTTTATCCCATACTTATGTTCCCCCAATAGGATGATTGTCTTAGATAGACATTAGCTAGTGGATCCACATAATCTCGGATTTTATGGTCTTACATTGGGAAACATAACACCCCTTTTTGGTGTGGGGTAGACACCAGATTCCGTGTTGATAGCACACAATGTCTTATATGTCGGTTACAGGTAAATCTCCCACAATAATGAACTAAAGTTACTTCAAGAAATATCTCACATATGTTTTAAGATAATGTCTATTTTGCATTGACCATGTTTTATGACTTATGTCTTGTAACACTTTTTATATCATGTTTTAGCTTGTTCATTGCATCTCAGGAAGATACCCCCCCTTTTTAAGAATGTTTTCAAATGTTTTATGCATGGCTATCATACTTGGTACATATTTGTACTAACTCATACTCTTGCCTACATTTCCCCAATTGTAGGGACCAATCTTAGAGATTCGCAGTTCCATGGATAGGGATCTCATATAAAAGATTGAAGATTGGTGAATCCTCATGTTTTGAGGACTAGGCTTAATTTTCCCTATTGTCTTTACTTTCAGTTTTGGAACTTGATGTACGGGCTATGCCCCGATAAACTCTTATGTACTAGATGGCTTTGAGATGATGTTTAGACTTCAACTTTCTCTATAAAACTTTTATATGTTGAAAGTGTCTTTTAATTTCCTATATTCTATTATTTTGTATGATCAATGCTAAGTGGCTTGTATGGCGCCTCTTGGAGTCTTATACGACATTTACGCCTAGGGGCTACCTTGGGTCGTGACAGTAAGATCTGCTATTGGCATTTTAGAAATGTTGTGGAGGATCAGTTGTTTGCAAAAGGATTTTTTATAGGATATGAGAGGTGGATTTTTCATGGGGAAATGGTATCTACAAGAACACTTCACTCATGCAACAATGACGAAACTTGAAAGAGTCATGATTATATTGATGGACTGTTTCACAACACATTTAGATATATCAAGGGTAATGTAGGAAATGAAGAAGGGGTGAGGGAGAAGGACTATCTTAAGAGGTTAAAAATTGTTAAGGTTACTTGGACAAGCGAAAAAAGAGTTATATAAAGGTTGTGAGAACATTAGCAAGTTGAGTTTTGTGATTCAATTAAACTTGAAAAAAAAACATATGTGGGTTGAGCAATGTGGCATTTTCAGATCTACTAGACTTGTTGAAAGAAGCATTTCCAATTTCTCAACTGCTTGAGTCTTTTAATAAGGCTAGAAAATTGTCAAAAGATTTAGGTCTCGATTATGAACAAAAATACATGTGTGTCCTAATGATTGCATGCTCTTTTCGAAAGACATGGTTGAGGCTGATAATAACTCTGTGTGTGGGTCTTATAGATGGTCAATGTAATTGGTGGATTCACCACTGGATAATATAAAACACTAGCCAAGGTTTTGAGATATTTTCCTTGAAGCCTAAGCTTCAAAGAATGTTAATTCATTCTAAAACTGTTGTTTGGATGAGATGGTATGCCATTGAGCGTCCTAATGACACAAATCTAAGACACCCTTCTGATAGAGAAGGTTTGAAGGATCTTAACTCTTTGCATCCTTCCTTTTCTGTTGATCCTTGAAATGGAAGATTGGGTCTTTCAAGTGTTGGGTTTAATCAATTTTAGACCATGAGCAATTCCCATAGCACACGACATGTTATGTTGATGAATTATAACCTATCACCTTAGACTTGTATGGAGCCAGAATACATAATGTTGTCAATGATCATTCCAGGTCAATATTTTCCCAGAAATCATATTGATGTTTACCTACAACCAATAATTGATGAGTTCAATAAGATATGGAAGTTGGGGCTGAAAGCATATAATGCCCATACAAACCAAACATTTCAAATGAGTGTAACCTTGTTACGAACTATGAGCAATTTTCTGGTGCTAGTAATAATGTCCGGATGGTGCACTAATGGGAGATTGGCATGTCAAACTTGTAACTACATCACAATCTCTCAATATCTTAAGAATAGTAGAAAGATGTGTTACTTGTGTCATCAGGCATTTTTTCCTCTTGATCATCAATTTTGAAGGGACAAGAAATCATTTAATGGTGCGTAGGATCATATATATGCACCTTCACCCTTATTAGAAACAAAATTGGTTGTAAAGATAGAGGATTTCAACAATATTTTTGGAAAGGGATAAAATAAATGGTGTCAAACTACTAAGGGTCCATGGATGAAAAGATCCATCTTCTTTCAATTACCATATTGGGCTACAAATAATTTGAGGCACAATCTAGATATGATGCATTTTTAGAAAAACTTTTATCATTGTTGGATTGCAACATTAGTATAGGTAAAAGTTCAAAGGATCACATTAACTCTTGAGGCTTTCGGTGTGAGTCTGTGCGATTAGGAATTTAAACTTTCAAGTTAAGGCCTCAATTTGACTTTAATCAACATTCACAGTAAATGAGCTTTGATGAGAATTCCATCAGTTTAATTCACACTAGAATGTTAACTTTCTTCTAGAACAATCGTTAATTTAGATACTGATACTTCTAAGCTAATTATGATCCTTCTTGTGAATTTTGGCTTAAAATGGAGTTTGGGAGTGGGATCCACGTTTTTCTTAGATAACCTTTTATGGGAATTTTGACTGCTTCATTGAGTGTGAAATATAAAATATGACAGGGGAGCATATCTTGTTTGTGTGCAGAATTTGAGTTTTGAACTAGCCAAAAACTACTTCATTTATATCAGCTAGAGCATGACCCTTTGTTGCATTCATGCAGGCCATGTGACATGAAGGCTACATTCATGGGGCACTTGCCACATTCGCAGAGTCCCTACTACGATCTCAGGACCCTAGTTCTCTCTTGGCCACAATCGTGGGGCCCTTACCACATTCACGGTAGACCCTCTATGTCTGTGGAGGTCATTGCTTGTCTTTATTATAAAGACAGATGTGATCAAAAGCTATGGAAAAAGATTAAATAATATTTTATCCCTTGTTTTAGCTCAGAATTTGGTGATTCGATATCTGCAGGATCGGTAAAGGTAGTGGATACATTGTGGAGTATTTTGAAAGTCTTTATCCCGCTTCCTTTGTATTGAATTTCCATTTATTAGGGTCGCCCCTTCCCTTAATTGAGATTTATTTGTGGGTTTTGTGCATGTCGTGTTTGTTTGATATCTCGAGCCCCGAATAGTTTTTATTTTCGGTACACAAGTTTAGGCCATTGACTATAACCTCTTGATGGAGTCAATTCAATAAATTCTTATGTGATTCCCACAATTGTAGTTTAACTCCAAAATTGGTCCATTTTCATTTTATGTGTTTTTGAATTCTAAATTACTGTACTGACGTTGTGATCCTATTGTTGATAGTGTGGTAGCATTAGAAGACCGTTCGGAAAGAAAAAGATCTAGCCTTGTGATTTAGTACGCGCGTGGTCGGCCTAGAAATGTGCTACGGCTTCTATCCTAATTAGATTGAGCTGAAATTCTAAAATTCATTTTCATTAGAGTAATTTTAGTGGGTACCTATTTATTCCTATTTTTCTTCATAGATACCATGCTTTAGGATTCATCGGCTTTCATTTCATGGTACCACGCTAATTGAGGTTTATGTGTTATGTTGCATGATGTTGTATACATTTTGAATTGTTAATGTTATATTGAGTATGTTCGGCCTTAGTCTAGAATAGACTTGTGTAACACCTCGGAATTAAGTAGGCTAAGCTAAGGCTAAGTGAGAGGGCAAGAACCAAGAAGGGCGTTTTGGCAGCCTAGTCTTCACTAAGCACTGCCCACCTTCCCACGCACCATGAGGGTTTGTGGTGGGTACCATGAGTCATGATGAGGCTCATACTACGCTAGGCAGTAGCTATTTCAAGCTGCCCCAAAACAAGACCCTCTGCATGAGCCACTAGATGGCTCGTGAAGTCCACCATGGCCGTGGGAGGTGTCGTGGTGATGAGTTGGTTTATAGACGTTAGAGGGAAGGTTTTCTAGCTACTGGTTCATGGCCACGGAGGGCACTATGGCTCGTGGAGACTCACGTGGTCATGAGGCAGACCACTATAAGTTGAGGTTTAAATAGTCTTTTTCGATTTTGATTAAATGAATGTTATGCTGTGTTGCCTAATTCTAGGACCCCTATATAAGTCATTTTAACCCTAAAACTCACCCATTCAAGTCATTATTTCAAAAACCCAAAAGAAATCCCCAAAGTTCTTCCTCTCAAATATTTCTCTTTCTAGAAACCTGAAGAAGAAGAACAAGAAGATTCAAGTTAGGATCAAGGTCAAGCCTCAATTCATCCATTGAAGATTAGCTTTGGGCTTTGAGGTATGATAGTTTTCATCCATTAGTTCCTTCCATTCATGGAGTTCCCAAATTTCTTCTATTTACAAAGTTAGAAATCCCAAATTGAGTTAGGGTTTTCTTTAATTGTCATGGGTTCTCTTCAATGTTCATTTAAATGATTGAATTATGATCTATTGTGCATGAATTGATGAAATACTATGAGTTTTGTGATGATTTCTCCATGAACCCATTTAACCCCTATGTTTCCAAGTTATGAATCATATGATGTGGGATTTTGATCTTCAAGGAAGGGTTTATGAAATTAAGCATGTATTACTATCTTTACATGAATTTATGATGAAATCCATGTCTAACCCATGTTTCCTAAGTATTGATGATTTAAAATGAGTTTTGAACCTCACGAGGAAAATTATGGAATTATGCATTATCTTATAAACTCTATGCTTGTTTTAAGGGTGCTTTGAGAGTAAAGTAATAGATGATTATGTTGTTGTTGTGTTTGGAAAGGATATTCTTATAAACATATATTCCATGGGATTAATTCTTAGCATCAAGTGGAAGCTCTCCCGTAGTATAGGTCAGGTTTCTAGAAGTAATCTCTTGAGATGGGAGCTCTCCCGTAGTAGAGGCCGGGTTTCTAGTAGCAGTCTCCTTATCCCTTAAACTATGTGTGCCCATATAGTAATTGGCTAGTAGATCCAATTAAGCTAGAAGTTCATGGTCCTTAACTTGGCATGTAGGACAACCCTTTTCGGTGTGGGAGACACTGGGGGATCATGTTATAGCTCACATGGTCTCTATATCCGTTAAGGCTAATTCCCCACATTAATAATGAACTAAGGTTACTGAATAAGCATCACATATGAGTTCAAAGGTTTCAAAGATGATGTTCACTTGCATTGATCATGGTTTTTATGAAGTATGTTTTCTAACTCTCTTATATAATGTTTTAGCTTGGTCAATTGGATGTCATGAAATGAAAAGTCCTTTTTTAGCATGATTTAAATGTTTAATGCATGGCTATAATACTTGGTACATTGTTTTGTACTAATGCATACTCTTGCCTACATTTCCCCCAATGTAGGGTTTGGCATTAAAGTTCCCAAGTTTCGTTGCTAGAGGTTGACTTGAGACATTCTGAGTTTTGGTGAGTCCTCATACTCTTGACTACATTTCCCCAAATGTGATTTCTCCTTTGGACATGATTTATGGGCTAGGCCCAATTTCATTCTATTGTATTAGATGGCTATGATGAGACAAGTGTTTAGACTTTCGCTTTTCGTTTATAAAAATCTCTTGGACTTGGACTATTATTTACTCTTATTGTTATATTTCTTATGTTATTATAGCTAAGTGGCTTTTATGGAGTCCTTCGGGGTTCTATATGCCATGTTGCATCTAGGGGGTACAGTTGGGTCGTGTAAAACTTCGTATCTGAGCATAAAGTTTAGAATGGTCCTAGGGTGTCTCATAAGTCACGTCTAGTAGAGTCTTATTCATGAGTGTGAAGCGCGCCAGAATTATGAATGAGAGGCTACAAGATGATTAGGAAACTCTACTTCTTTAATTACTCTAAAGTCATGCGATAGAGTTTAACTCTATAAGATGTCTCTACTAATCCTTATCCTATGTTCTTCAGGATATGGCTACACGAAAAGCTCAAGCTAGAAGGAATGTGAGGGAGAATGAGGAACAAGATGCTCCTCCCTAAGGTCCCAAATTTCTGGTCAATCTGTTGGCCGAGTAAGTGACTAATGTGGATTTTAGGGCTATAGATTCTAAAACCCTTTATCTTGAGTCTGTTCGGTTTGTAAATGAGTTTCTAGAAGTGTTTCCCGATGATCTCGATATTCCTCTGTAATGGTAAATATGCTTTCATATTGCCTTTCTTCCAGATACACAATGTGTCTCTATTCCTCTTTACCATATGGCCCTAGTAGAAGTTAAGGAGTTAGAGGACTAGCTGAATGATTTGTTTTATAAGGGTTTTATTCGACCGAATGGCTCTCCATGGGACGTTCCACTGTTGTTTGTTCAAAAAAGGATGGTTGTCTCTAAATGTACATTTCTTATCGGCAGTTGAAGAAGATTACCATTCAAAATAAGTATTCTATTCCAACGATTGATGAATTTTTTATGAACCCTAAGGAGCGAGTTACATCCTTAAGATTGACTGCCGATCATGTTATCAACAATTGAGGGTGAAAGAAAATGACATTTCGAAGACGGATTTTTGAAATCGGTTTGGTCATTATGTGTTTTTACTGATTTCGTTTGGTTTGACTAATGCCCCAATAGCATTTATGGATTTTATGAATATGGTGTTTAGGCAATATCTTGACATGTTTGTAATTGTGTTAATCGATGATATCTTGAGGACTGTGGTGCAAATTCTCAAGGACCATGAATTGTATGCTAAATTTAGCAAGTGTTAGTTTTTGTTGAGGTCTGTTGCATTCCTTTGCCATATTATCTCCGGCAAAGGTGTTGAAGTCGATACGATAAAAACTGAGGCAGTTATGAATTGGCCTAGACATTTTTCAATTCAGATTTACAGAGTTTTTTGGGTTTGGCCAGGGTACTATAGAAGGTTCATGAAAGGATTTTCCTTTATTGATTTGCTTCTTACGACATTGACTCAAAAGAAAGTGAAATTTCTATAGTTGGAAACTTGTGATAAGAGTTTCCAAGAGTTGAAGGATAGAGTCACTTCAGCTCCTATTTCAACATTACTAGAAGGATCAAATTGATTTCTAGTTTATTTTTATGCTGCACAGAATTGTCTTGGTTGTGTTTTGACGCAACTTAGGAAAGTAATTTCTTATTCTGAAAGCCAATTATTAGTACATAAAAAAAAATTTGACTAATGATTTGGAGTTAGCGACGGTGGTGTTTGAGACACTAATTATATGGTGTTCATGTAAACGTGTTCACTGATCACAAGATTTTTAAGTATGTGTTCAATCCAAAGGATTTGAATATTCCCCTACGAAGGTGTCTTTAGTTGTTAAAAGATTATGACATGAGTGTCATATATCTTCTCATAATGATGACTGTGGTGGCGGGTCCTCTTAGTCAGTTATCGATGGTTAGTGTTGTTCATGTTGAGGATTATTAGAAG
Source organism: Solanum gandarillasii (assembly GCA_029582405.1). Taxonomy (NCBI): domain Eukaryota; kingdom Viridiplantae; phylum Streptophyta; class Magnoliopsida; order Solanales; family Solanaceae; genus Solanum; species Solanum gandarillasii. The sequence goes on along the minus strand of JAJONY010038053.1, from coordinate 13,120 downwards.
GATTTAGTTCACGATGTTCATAGATTTTCCCTATTGGGTGTTTGTTTGGTTGATTATAATAAGGTTGGGGTAGTTTTTCATAAATGTTCAGCATCGTCTTTTGTATCGAATGTGAAGGCTAAACAAGATTTTCATCACGTATAGGTTCACTTGAAGAAGTGGGTTCCAATAAATCCATTAACGCTTTCTCCTAGGGGGAGATATTATAATTCGCTATCAAGGTCGGATATTTGTTCCAAATGTTGATAAGTTGAGAAATTAGATTCTAACAGAAGCTTACAGTTGGCGGTAATCTACTAACCCAGGAGCCACCAAAATGTATCGTGACTTGCAGAAGGTCTATTGGTGGAATGGGAATATGAATCTCATTAATTTAATTTTATGTCAATATTTAAAAATATTAGTTTAACTAATTGTCACTACCCAAGGGTATACCCTAGGTGTAACATGGCATACTTGACCCCTAAGGGGTCTCATACAAGCCCTTAGCACATCATAACATAAGATAAGAGAAAAGTACGGAAATTCTAAAAAAAATTATCCGTACATTCGAAAACTTTTCATAAAATCAAGCAGAAGTCTTTACTAAACTTTTGTCTCAAACAATCTATTACAACTTTAGAATAAAACTCTTGGGACAAAGCCCATACAATAGTCTCAACATAAAAACAAAAGACATAAAGGGAAATAGTGGGTTTGTCCTCGAATCTATGAGGACTCACTAAATCTTCAAAGTATTCATTTGATTAAAATGTAGGCAAAGTATGAATTAGTACAAAATGTACTAAATATGTTAGCTACCATAACATCATAAGAGCATATCATATGGGTTAGTCAATATAAGACATAATCTAATACTTCATGAAGCATCAACTATAAGAATAAGAGACAATATCATAATCATAAGCCAAGTCTCTGACATAAGCTACATATAAGTCTTACTCAACTCTTAGTCATTCATATTATACAGGACTATTCTCAAGAAACCTCAAGGCATACTTGTGCAATGCATGAATAGCATCCGATAATACCATCCAAGCTAAGCGCCACTCTTTGGTCATCTTTATCATAGTCTATATTCATGGTCAATCTTAGGATTTCACTCTATAGGAGTAGTATAACCCTAAGCAATCCTCAAAGCACACTTGTGCAATGCATGAAGGGCATCCCATTATACCATTCACGCTAAGCATAGCCTTGAAGTCACCTAATGCACACCTACCATTCACTTGGTCTCACTCTTAGCTTTCTTCATATAGACAAGGGAACTATCACCTTAAGTCAATCATATCATGGAAGGCAACTATAGCAACAATCCATCAAAACATACATCATATAAGAGAACACTTTCTTGAATAACCTTAAGTCATCAGCATCCCATAATACTATTCATTCTAAGTACTATTTTTAGGTCCTCATACTAATACATCTTGGTTTGGAACCTAGTTCCTCTCTTTAAACCTTAGAACACTATGACGTACTTTATTAGGTACATCTTAGTTCATTATTAGGTGAACCCTATGAGATACTACTTTAAGCATGTCTAGATTCATTATTGAGACGGACCCTATGAGATACTTCCTTAAGTATTTCCAAGTCCATTAATGCTTTTGAACACTTTGATATAATTCCTAAAGTATGTCTTAGTTCATTGGATATGGAGATTGCTACTAGAAATCTAACTCAACTATGTGAAAGATTCCAACTCATGAGACCTAACTTTGCTAAAACCCACACTCTACTACGCAAGAAGTCCCCCTTTAACTTGGATAATCCTCACATCAACTAGGTGTGGTTCTCCTTTCAACTTGAAGCCCGGATCCTATCTTGTGTGACACTCCATCTCATTATCAATATCCACTTGGGGCCAAGCATACACCCCCAAGATTTCACTATCAAGCCTTGCTTAACATTCATGTCTCATGGAAGGATGTACTTAACAATGAATCCATGCTTAAGTAATTCTATCAGTTTATACTTCCAAGCATTCATAAAGTAGGTTAGGTGAGTATAGGCCTTTCACCACAATTCTACCTATTAGACTTTTATTCAACACATTGCCTTTACTCTCAAAGCCCTAGTGATTCAACATTCATGACTACAAGCCTTACTCTCAAAGCTTTACTTCATTCTATCCTTATTCACATCTAGATTACAAGACATTCAATCACATTCTTCATCACTGGGTGATTTTAGTCATAATTCATCATGTAAGTTCAATCTCAAGCATTACTAATCAAGACCCATCATATTCATGTTATTCTAAGTCAATTCATCTATATATGTTTCTAAACTTAGACAATTACTACTCAATGCATTAATTCTAGAAGATCACCTTTGAACCTTCAATTTCACCACCCATGGCAATAACCCACATAATTCACCTTCATCAATTAGACTAGGGTAACCATGGAAATCAGATAAATTCATTCTAATATCACAATTCAAAGCCAAATCAATCATAATTGGGTATTATCCACTCAATTGGAATCATACCTATCACTACCCTCTACATAGGAAGAAACCCTAGCTTAGATTGGGTTTTACCTTCACAATTGGGTGAAAACTAGGGGGCTCTATAGGTGGAAGAACCCATAGATGAATAAGCTAACATACCTTGATTCAAAGTCCTTACACAAGCTCGCAACAATGGAGTCTTTTTCTTGACCTAAGCTTCAAGCTCTATCTTCTTCTTCAAGTCTTGACTTTTCTAGAGAGGGAAATAGTTGAGTGGAGAGTATTTTGGGGTTTTTCTTTGGATTCTAGGGAGAATGACTTAATTGAGGGAAACTTGAGTCTAAAAAGCTTATATACTTTACTAGTGAAAGAATAGAAGAACGTAGTATCAATTTAGGGTAAATAACTAAAGACCCCTAAGATTGCCACTTAAAAACATCAGATTTTCACACTCAAGCTCACCAAGGGCACTTGGCGACTCGCCAAATCTACCCTCAGCTCACCTAATTTTACAATGAATCAACTTGGGGGCTGAGTCAACTTAGGTGATGGGGGAATCGACTTCGGCGACTCGCCGATCGGAACGGCGAGCCCGACATAGCTAGCCTAAAGTTACAGAATGCAGGACATGAGGGACCAAGACAAAAGGCAAGGAGGTTCCACTTAGTGGATCGCCAAGTCGACTCGGCGGATCGCCTAGTCGACTAAGAAATGAATATTTTTCCTTTTTAAAATTTGGGGTGTTACATTACCTCACCCTTGGGAACATACATCCTCGAATGATGATCTCGACACCTTACGGAATTAAAGATTCAAGATAAGCAGCCCATCATGCATGCAATTCATCTAAATGCACATAGCCAGAGGAGGAAACATCAACTCCAAGCTAAACATATGTAATGCAACACAAGGAAGTAAGAACTACATCTCACAATCCATTATGCACCAAATCTAATACCTCATCATATTCATAGGAGGAACTACCTTCTCCAAACAAAATTATTCTCAACATACACTCATGGAGCTCATATGAAATTTACTCTAAAAAAACATTCATTTAAGGAGGAATCTCTCAACTCCGAACTAAGGGATGCTCATATATTCATCTCATGAAGTCTATAGGCAACTCATACTCAATGAACTACAACATGAGGAAAATCAATCATATAAAACTCATTTTCTTTCTAAAAACAAATTTTCATGAACATGTATCACATAAGGAAATCATGGAAATATCTAAAACACAAATGACTTCAAATAAAAAACAACTCAAGAGGAATTTATCATCTCATGATCTTAAATGCTAAAGGATGAATACAAGGAAAAGGATGAGGATATCGGGACTTCTCATTATCCCTAGGCCTCCCAAGTAGCACCCTCAACTAAAAACCTTACTAAAAGATCACTCTTCAACATATTCATGGGAACAACTTCCTCGTTCCTTCTATTTCTTAACTTGCCGGTCTAAGATCCTTACCAGAATTTCTAAATTACAGTGGTTCTCATTAAGCAACTCTAGCTCACAAGCAACCTTATCAACACCAATTAAGGTCTCAGATAAGCCTACAAAACTGGGACTAAACTTTGAAAACTCACTACACCGCTCAAGGTGAGAATTCCAAAGCCAACCAAATCATAACCATCAAGAACACTCAACGACCTTACTATCTAAGCACATCATCTCTCCCTTGGGAGTAAGTCTATACAGACTCTTCTAATCATTATTTCTTTCAATTCTAAGATCGGAGCAAGTCATCACTAATATTACACATCATTCACACAAGGATGATTCTTAACCAAGGTGAATTATACTTCTACCTTCCTTAGAGGAGTCTACTCACTCAACTCATCTAGGCATTACTTAAACACATTAGTCATAATCCATCAACATACCCCAAAACTCATCATGACGGGTTCTACCATCAAATACACATAACCATAATACAACTCATTCATACTAAAGACAACATCAAAGTCTATCTAGTCACATAGCCATAATTAGAATCACAACCAACCTTTCTCCCTCCTCCATGTAGTATGAGCCCTTCAAGTAGTCATATCCTAAAGACCATCGGATAAGGAGTAGAGAGATACCTTATAGAGTTAAACTCTATGGCATGACTTAGAGAATGAAAAAGTGAAGTTTCCTAAACATCCAATAGAATCATATTCATAAATGTGGCGCGCTTAACATTTATGAACAAGACTCTACTGGACGTGGTTTCAGACAATCCTAGAACCATTCTAAACTTTGTGTTCTAATTACAAAGTTTGTCACGACCCAAGGGTATACCCTAGGTGTAGCATGCCGTACTTTACCCCGAAAGGGTCTCATACAAGCCCTTAGAATATCACAACATAAGATAATAGAAAAGTACGGAAATTCTAAAAACTTTTATCCATACAATCTAAAACTTTTCATAAAAGCAAGTTGAAGTCTTTACTACACTTTTGTCTCAAACCCTCTACTACAACTTTAGAATAAAACTCTTGGGACAAATACCATACAATAGTCTCAACATGAAAATAAAATACATAAAGGGAAATAGTGGGTTTGTCCTCGAAGCTATGAGGACTCACCAAATCTTCAATCTTCTTTTCTCTTAAGAAACCTATCCTTCAAGATTGTAACTCAAATCTCTAAATCCCTACATTAGATTAGAATGTAGGCAAAGTATGCATTAGTATAAAATGTATTAAATATATTAGCTAGCATAACATCATAAGAGCATATCATATGGGTTAGTCAACATAAGACATAATCCAATACTTCATGAAGCATCAACTATAAGCATAAGAGACAATATCATAATCATAAGCGAAGTCTCCAACATAAGCATCATATAAGCCTTACTCAACTCTTAGTCATTCATATCATAAAGGACTATTGTCAAGAAACCTCAAGGGATACTTGTGCAATGCATGAATAGAATCCCATAATACTATTCAAGCCCTCTTTGGTCATCTTAACCATAATTTATATCCATGGTCAATCTTAGGTTTTCACTCTATAGGAGTAGGTTACACTTAAGTAATCCTCAAAGAACACTTGTTCAATGCATGAAGGGCATCCCATAATACCATTCACACTAAGCATAACCTTGAAGTCACCTTATGCATACCTAAAATTCATTTGGTCTAACTCTTAGCTTTCTTTGTATAGACAAGGGAACTATAACCTTAAGTCAATCATATCATCGAAGGCAACTATAGCAACAATCCATCAAAACATACATCATATAAGAGACCACTTTCTTGAATAACCTTAAGTCATACTTGTGCAATGCATTATTAGCATCCCATAATAATATTCATGCTAAATACTACTTTTAGGTCCTCATACTAATACTTCTTGGTTTGGAACCTAGTTCCTCTCTTTAAACCTTAGAACACTATGAGGTACTTCCTTAAGTACATCATAGTTCATTATTAGTTGAACCCTATGAGATACTTCTTTAAGAATGTCTAGATTCATTATTAAGACGGACCGTTTGAGATACTTCCTTAAGTATGTCTAAATCCATCAATGCTTTTGAACACTGTGAGATATTGCTTAAGTATGTCTTAGTTCATTGGATATGGAGATTGCTACTAGAAACCTTAACTCAACTATGTGAAGGATTCCATCTCATGAGACCTAACTTTGGGAAAACCCACACTCTATTACGTAAGAGCTCCCTCTTTAACTAGGATAGTCCTCACATCAACAAGGTGTGGTTTTACTTTCAACTTGGATCCCGGACCCTATCTTGTGTGACACTCCATCTCATTGTCAATATCCACTTGGGGCCAAGCATACACACTAAAGATTTTGCTATCAAGCCTTGCTTAACATTCATGTGTCATAGAAAGATATCCTTGACAATCAATCCATGTTTAAGTGATTCTATCGCTTTATACTTTCAAGCATTCATAAGGTAGCTTAGGTGAGTATAGGCTTTTCACCATAATTCTACCTATTAGACTTTTATTCAACACATTGACTTTACTCTCAAAGCCCTAGTGATTCAACATTCATGACTAAAACCCTTACTCTCAAAGTTTTACTTCATTCTATCCATATTCATATCTAGATTACATGACATTTAATCACATTCTTCATCACTAGGTGATTTTAGTCATAATTCATCATGTAAGTTCAATCTCAAGCCTTACTAATCAAGACCCATCATATTCACAATATTATAATTCAATTCATGTATATATGTTTCTAGCCTGATATAATTACTACTCAAAGTATTAATTGTAGAAGATCACCTATGAACCTTCAATTTCACCTTCCATGGTAATAACACACATAATTCATCTCCATCAATTAGACTAGGGTAGCCATGGAAATCACATAAATTCATCATAATATAACAATGCAGCCCTAAAACAATCATAACATTGTATTATCCACTCAATTGGAATCATATCCATCACTACCCACAACATAGGACGAAACCCTAGCTTAGATTGGGTTTTACTTTCACAATTGGGGGAAAACTAAGGGGCTCTATGGGTGGAAGAACCCATAGATGAATAATCTAACATACCTTGATTCAAAGCCCTTACACAAGTATGCAAAAATGTAGTCTTGTTCTTGACCTAAGCTTCAAGAGTATTTTGGGCTTTTTCTTTGGATTCTCGGGAGAATGACTTAATTGAGGGAAACTTGAGTCTAAAAAACTTATGTGCTTTACTAGATAAAGAATAGAAGAATGTAGTATCAATTTAGGGTAAATAAATAAAGACCCCTACAACTGCCACTTAGAAACTTTAGGTTTGCATGCTAAAGCTCGCCAAGGGCACTTGGCGACTCGCCAAATGTGCCCTTAGCTCACCTAATTTGATAGTGAGTCGAATTGGGGGCTGATTCAACTTAGGCAATGGGGGAGTCTACTTTGGCGACTCACCGATCGGAACGGCGAGTCTGACTTAGCTCGCCTAAAGTTACAGAATGCAGGACATGAGGGACAAAGCCAAAAGGCAAGGAGGTTCCACTTGGCGGATCGCTTAGTCGACTAAGAAATTAATATTTTTCCTTTTCAAAATCTGGGGTGTTAAACTAATTTAATTTTTTAATGAAAACTTCCATCTAAACTGAATCATTAGTACCTTTACAACACTTGTAATATAATTGTTCAGATCTTGCAGAAGAGCCAGTAAAAGGACCAAGATAATTCCCAATTACACTTTTTATTCTATCGAATTCATTGGATCAGTTTAGGCGTTCAATAATCGCCCCCCTCTTCAACTCAGCCCCGAACAATAACTAGGACCAATTTAGTGAAGAAGGATATAGTGGGATTTGTGTTTAAATGTTTAAATTGTCAAGAAGTAAAAGTTAAGCATCAGAAATTAGGTAGTTTTGCTTAAGAAACTAGTATTCCTACATGGAAGTGAGAATATTTATATATGGACGTCATTACAGTTTACCCCACACTCGTTGGCGATTTGATCCGATTTTGGTTATTATGGACTGAATGATAAAATCGGCTCACTTTATTTCCATTCTCATCAGAGGATTATTCCAAGCATTATAGTAGGGAAATGGTAAGGCTGCATGGAATTCCTTTGTCCATTATCTCATATCTTGGTACATAGTTCCCATCTCAAGTTGGATGTCATTTCAGAAACGTCTACGTACTTAAGTAAAATTCAACATGACTTTTCATCCTCGGATTGATGGACAAGCCGAAAGTACCATTTGGATATTGGGGGATATGTTCAGAGCATTTGTGATCGATTTCAAGGGTAATTGGGATTACCACTTGACTTTGATTGAGTTTGCTTATAATGATAACTATCATTCTAGCATTAGGATGGCACCATATGAGGCTCTTTAGGGTAGGATACGTAGGTTTCCTATTTGTTTGTTTGAAGTTGGTGAGGTCACTTTGGTAGGGTCCGAGGTTGTGCATGAGTCTATGGAAATGGTTTGACTTATTCATGAGATGTTGAAAACTACTCAAAATTTACAAAAGTCTAATTCTGATGTTAGCAGAAGAGAACTAGAACTAGATTTTCATGTTTGGTTATACTTGAAAATATCACCCATGAAGGGTGTCATGAGGTTTTGAAAGAAAGGGAAGCTTAGTCCCCGGTATGTGGGCCCATATCAGATTTTGAGCCTATTGTCAAGGTTGCTTATGTACTTTAGTTACCTATTCATGAGATGTTGAAAACTACTCAAAGTGGACAAACGTCTTATTCCAATTTTAGTAGAAGAGAACTAGAACTTGATGTTTATGATTGGTTCTACTTGAAAATTTTACCCATGAAGGTTGTCATGAGGTTTGGAAAGAAAGGGAATCTTAGTCTCTGGTATGTGGGCCCATATAAGATTTTGAGGCGTATTGGCAAGGTTGTTTAAGAACTTTAGTTATCTAATGATTTAGCATCAGTACAACTAATATTTCATGTCTCTTTGTTGAAGTAGTGTGTTAGAGATACAACATCTATTGTTCCTTTGAAAGGTTTGGGAATTAAGTAGATTCTTTCTTATGAAGAGGTTCTGGTTGTGTCACGACCTAGGGGTACCCTCTAGATGTAACAAGGTGTATAAGACACAGAGAGGCCTAATACAAGCCACTTAGCTTTCACAACATAAGATAATAGCAATGATGCGGAAATTTAAAACATTCAATCAAAAACATTATAAAATGAAGCGGAAGTCTAATACACTTGTCTCAAACAATCTAAAACGTTAATATCTTTGGGACACAACCCATACAATAGTGTTCAAAAGTTAAAGTGAAAACACATAAGGAAATGGTGGTCAAATCCTCGAAGCTATGAGGGCTCACCAATCTTCAAATCTTGCTCTACTATGATCCTAGCCACGGGGATAAGAGTTGATATCATCGGACCCTACATTTGAAGAAATGTAGGCAAAAATATGTGTTGGTACAAATATGTACTAAATATGATAGCTTGCATAAAGAACAACATAAATAGAAGAGTTAGACATTATAAGGCATAAGCATAATCAATGCATAAAGTAGATCATCATAACATAAAAGGAATTCGTCATAGGTAACCTCAAAACATACTTAGCCAATACTTGGGTAATCTTCCACAAGTCTTACTCATTGTACTGGGTAATCTTAGCAATCATCCAAGCTTATCACCTATCATTTATATCTTTAGCTTATCTTTTATAGACATGGGTAATCACCTCTTTACCTTCCTATAAATGCTAATGGGTAGTCACTTCTTGCCTCACATGTATTGTCATAGGTACTCGCCTCCATGTCCATCTCATGGGATCATATGTTTTCGCCTCCATGCCAAACATCACGTGCCACGAGTATTCGCATCAACATCATTCTACATAAGATATGGGTATTCGCCTCCACATCCTTTCATCATAGGGGATCATGGGTATTTGCATCCATGTCCAACATTAGGGAATACGGTTAGTTGCCTCCTACTCTCCTCTAAAGAATATAGGGAATTGCCTCATATCCTTCTCATCTAGAAGTCATGGGTGATCACCTCTTTCCTCATCACTTTTAGTCTTTTAGTCTAGATTCATTTTAGGTGAGCAATCCTTTCAACCTAGCATCATTCAATTTGAGAAAGCCTTTCAAATTCATAACATAGGCAATTCATGTGGGAACTATCTCTTCCACAACAACGATAACATAAGCTTTACTCTCAAAGGACTACATATCAAAAATATCATATATGCTTTAGTCTCAAAGCAATAAACATCATAATAATCCTATATACTTCAATCTCAAGCAATTATAATCATAATTCATCAATCCTACAAGGACACATCTAAACCCACAATTCTTCTTTCATGGGTACATGTAATTCTATCAATTCATACATAAACAACCCTAATCCATTTATTTGGATCAACATTCATCAATACCCACAACTATAGAACAAACCCTAACTAAAATTTGGAAATTTCATCTTTTCAATTGCGGAATCTTAAGGGCTGCATGGATCGAAAGAATTCATGGATGAAAAGTTATCATACCTTAATTATAAAGCCCACAAATGCTTGAGGATTGGAGACTTGACCGTGATCCTAGCTTTAACCCTTTTTTCTTCTACAAGTTCTAGAGAGAGAAATATTTGAGATGAGACTTTGGGATATCTTTTAGAGTCTTTAGCTAATGGGTCTTAAATTTGGGGAAATTTTCTTGAGTAGGATGCTTCTATAGGTCTTTGGATGAGGAGTAAAACGATGTAGTATCGAATTAAGAAAATTTTGAAAAGACATAAAGGACCCTAACTTATTATTGAAGATGTTGCACGCTGAGGCTCGCCTAAGGGCACTTGGCGACTCGCCAAGTGAGCCCTTGGCTTGCCTAATTTAATAGTGTGCCAACCTAGAAGGCAGAAAACTTTGGCGATGGGGGAGGAACTTTGGTGAGGTGTCGACCTTAACAACGAGCCCGACCTGGCTCGCCTAATATTACTGAATGGTGGCCAACAAGGACCAAGCCAAAAGGCGAGGAGGGTCCATTTGGAGGATCGTCAAATAGTCTTGGCGGATTGCCTAGTAGACTACAAAGTGAGTATTTTTCCCTCTTCCAAATCCATTGTGTTACAAGTTGAAATTTTAGAACGGCAAGTCTGGAACTTGAAGAATACAAAAGTTATTTTTGTAAAGGTTCTTTTGAGGAATCATTTAGTTGAGGGTGTTACTTGGGAGGCCGAAGTAGATATAATGTAACGTTATCCTTATTTATTTCCATTCACTCGTACTTTAGTTTGATTATTAGTTCCTGATGGTTCATTTATTTTGAATCCATGCCTTTTAGGCACTCTCCTGTTTCCATATGCATGCATGTTCGTGAAAACTTGATTGTTATGTTATGATTTAGCTTTTAGTGATTTTCCATGTTTATGCTCAATTTGATTAAAATTTCAATCATGTTGGGTTCTTATCTTCTCTCCTACTCCATTCATTCTATCTTGAGTCTCTTTCGAGGAAGAACATTCCCATGGAGGAGATATTGTAACACCCCAAAAGTTGGAAAGTTGAAAAGTAAAGAGAAATGCAGAAAACTGGCTGAAATAGTGGTTTATGAGTCCCACCTACGGACAATAAAATATCCTGCAGGCCATAGGAAGTGAATCGTAGGACCCAAAGTTGAGTTTTGGAATTCAAGTTTCTAAAGCTTTACCTACAGATGAACAACACGAATCTTAGGAAGGTTGAAAAACCATAGATTGATTCCATAGAATGGATTCAAAGATTTTAATTTAGGACATCTATCCTAAAAATGATTTGAAGGGTTGTCATATGTTCTACGAGTCGTTGAATGGGTTTCATAGAAAGATTTTATACTTAGTGCATTTTTTAGTTGAACAGTGTTATATGGATGAGGTCTACGGATCGTAAGAATTTAGATGGACTGTAGAAAGGTCTCGTTAGAAGTAAGGTGAAATTTGGGTTTCTGAAGTTGGTTTTACAGTTTACAAGTACGGACCGAAGAAAGTTCTACAGACCGTAGGTCCAAACAATAAGGTCAATCCAACAAATATTTTTAAATGGTATTTGGGTCTTTTCCTATACACCTAATCCATCTACTATGTCATTTTGACTATAAATAAGCCCATATAACTGATTTTACGCCTAAATCTACACAATTTCCCTCATTCTCCTAAAATTTCAGAAGTTTCTCTCATGTCTTTATTGCTTTCTTAGTTATGGTATTCAATAGTTTGTTGTTTTTGTTTTATTTTAGGTATTCAAAAGATATGGTTCTATTTTTATTATTTTGGAACTATTATTCAAATGTTGTTTTTGGATTATGATTTTCGCATCCAAATGTTGTAATTTTTGTTTAGGTATTCAACTAATGAGTTTTTGGATTTTTGTATTCAAATTTTATTATATTTGGATTTGGTTATCTCCTTGTATGTTTTCGTTTCAAATATTTTTGGTTAATTTTAGGGATATTAATGTTATTAGCAACTTAAACAGCCCTTGTGTAAGACTTTGGAATGCATCTGTTATCCTAGACTTGGTACATGTCACTTTTATTTGCTTAAGAAAACTTAATTCCTTTCTTCCCTCACCTAATGTCAATACCGATCTTTAATTTGACTAGAATTGAAGTTCTAGTAGATAAATGATGAAAATTAGTTCATAACTTTTATTTATCAATTTTTTTAGGTGGAGAAAATAGTTAAGGTTTGATATCTCAATTGCGACAATAATTTTTGTTATGGCTTCGAGTTATTATTATTGTTAGGCCATTGAAATGAAGGGCTAGTGCAACAATTATGTTTTACCTATTGTAGTAGTCCTCTTAAGTACCAACAATTGGTAGCCTCTACTTAAGAAAATGCTGCTGCAACTGATCTGTTATAACAATTGGAACAGTACATATATGTTTCAACAACTTGAGTTGTAGTTATTAATATTTTACATACGAAATTGAAAATACCAGAAAAGATGATCGAGTCTAATTCAAAATATCCCAGTCACACCAACATACACTTCAAGCAAAAAATATATCAAATATAAGATTCATATTGACACCCGCCTTATAAGCAAAAATATACAAAATATACGATTCATATTATCATTTTTCTTATAGGCGCAAAGGAAAAAAAAAACTGTGCAAGTCATAATGCATGTCATCCTCCATAGGCATAAAAAATTAGTCGCAATACGATCCATGGGCAAAATAAACAACAATTTGCA
>JAJONY010036833.1:0-11113 GCA_029582405.1 Solanum gandarillasii | reverse complement strand
TTTTTAATCTTTTAACTTAATCTCCTCAAATACTTTCCGACATAATTACTCATTATCTTTTTAAAAATGTCCAATCATATTCCTTTTTCATCTTCTAACTTCACAATAATAAAGATAAATAACCAAAATATATTTTCAAAGTCTCAACATAAAATGTAAGAAAAGCTATTACATCATGCATAAAACATGTTATAAAATATGAAGAAGTATAAACATTATTACCCATTAATTATCCCATTTAATTTGAGAATATGCAAGTAATTAATATAGTCAGGAATAGGAAAAACAAATCATTAGTATAGTATTACTATAAAAATCAGTAAAACATTATAAATTATTTTTTTAATATTAGAATCGCAATACAGAATTTTAAAAAACGGCTCTTACACATATAAATGATTAAAAGTAATCATATTTCTGATTATTTTTTTAATATTAGAATCGCAATACAGAATTTTAAAAAACGGCTCTTACACATATAAATGATTAAAAGTAATCATATTTCTGATGGGCAATGCAACTCTAGGTGCAATCCATTTATAAAATGAACTTTTGAGGTTTGATAAAGAGAAAGCATGAGAGAACTAAAATAAATAAATAAATAAATAATTATACTATTTTTATGTTCTTAATTATTAAAATATTTTCAAAAATGAAATTAATATACAATTTTTTGAGCTTTTGTGGATATCCATTTTCACAAGCTATAGCCATCATTCGATAGCCTTCCTCTTCTTCTTTCAAGTCAATTCAAAACATCAAACATAATAAGCATTGAAAACATGAATACTTAAAATGCTAATGTTCTCATTTCAATAAAGTTTTACAATATTTCCGTTTATACTATTACAATACAAAATACCAAATAATATTATGAATATGAGTATTAATTATTTGAGCAAAAAAGATTATCCTAAAGGTGTAGTAATGAGGTAATGAGAAAAGACCAAAAAAAAAGTGTTTCACCCTTAACCAGAGGTCTCGGGTTCGAGTCCTGATATGGAGGAAATCCTGTTGTGAGCACCACCCCCGAATGGGTCCTGTAGAGCGCGATCTGAATTTAGTTGGAACTCTTATGTGGGCTCCGAACACCTGATGGAAAATTAAAAAAAAAAAAAAGAAGAGAAAAGACAATTGATGAATACTAATAAAAGGAAACAATTGCTTATTCAAAAAGAAATTAAATAAAGCACATAAAAAAGTAAAACAAACCTCACAGAGCCACAAAGAAATTCAATAGGAAATCCCACTAAAGCCTAAATAAGGGGCAGGAAAAAGAAACAAAAGTTAACGAAGCTTACCAGTCATCTGTCTCCATTGATATTTCAAATTTCTTCGCCACATGATATATATATACAATTTGAAAAATCATCATTAATTTTCTTCATTTAGTAAAAAAAATAAAAAGATATTGAAAATGAAAGGTTTTAAAACTGAAACTTAATTGGGTTATTATTCAATTTTTAAATGTCTAATCTCTTCAATTGAGTAATGACTTTGATTAGAACGGTTGCAATGGAGGAAAGCCATTTTTTTTTAATCTTTAGACATGAATACACATTAGATTGAATTACAAATTAAAATTTATTTTATAGAAACAATGAGGAATTAAAGCTATTTTTTTAAGAAAAAACAAAAAAAAAAAGCAAAAAAGATAAATATGAATACTAGCTATAAAGTTGTGCCACATCATCTTTTTATTATCTAACTTTATATTATACATAGATATAGATAGATTGTAAAGAAATTAAATAATAAAGAGAGAAGATAATAAAAAAATGTTGTCATTTTACGATTAGAAGAAGGTAAATAAAAGAGATACAAATAAAAATAAATTTATTAAAATTGAAAATTAGAGAGGTGTGAGTTATAGATAGTTACTCTTTGTTAATTGGCTTACGAAGAGTTTTTGTTGTAATTGTTCCTCTATTAATAAAACATTTATTTACAATAAATTAGTTAATTTACTTTTACAATAAAATAATTGATTTAAATAAGAAAAAAAGTCAAAAAAGGAACAAAAAAATATATGAATGGAGGTCATACAGAGGTGTCACATCACCTTCTCTATGTTTCTCCTTTATATATATATATACTAGTGAACATTTCCGCGCTTTGCGCAACCATAAAAACTATTTATAAATTTAGAAATAAACTTACTAAAATTTAATCGAAATAATAACATACATACATAATTTCATATATATCCCTACAAAATCAATAATATAAATTAAAAATTTTATTCTAATAAAATAAAGTAAAACATGAAATGAAAAGTAAAGGTAGATATAAGTAGAAATGAATTGTATTTTAATGTCGTTTTTTAATTATTAGTTTTTTCAAAATCTTTTTTTTTCTATTCTCATATCTAATCTCCTCCTTATTTGTTCATACCCTAAATAATAAGCTCTAGTTTAGAAAATAGGTTACTTTCCCTCAAGTTTTCATTATTTTCTTCCTGATTATCTCCGTTTTCTTTTCCTCTCTTATTCTACTTCCTCTTTTTAGTTTTCTGGACCGTTACTTCTTTCGATCCTTTCTATATTTATTTATTTATTTAATTTTATTATTTTCTTGTTTCCCTAATTCTTGTTGTTATTCAAAAATTGTGCTTTATAATAATCAAAATTTTAATACTTTTTTTACTTTAATATTCTCATTACCTATTTAAAATCTAACGTCTTTCATCCTTCCTCATCTTTTATAGTAATTATCTATCCATAATCAATTGAGTAATTATTTAATTGATGTTAAAATTTTAAATTAAAATGATAGGTACCAACACATTAAAGAGACTTGAATACAATAAGTGGTAGTTCATAGTGAGTAATTGGAAAAAAATGAGTAACATATAGTCAGGAGAAATATTTGAGTGACTTTTTTTTTTTAATAACAAAAACAGATTAACAAAATAGGAAAATGGTAAAAATTAAGGAAAAAAAAGAAAAATATGATTATTGATTATAGAGTTGTAATATCACTTTGTCTATGTCCAACTATATATAAATATATATAGATATTAACTTTAAATTTCAAGCTATCATATATTTGGATAAATTAAAAAATTGTGGTGCTAATTCAATTCAAGTTGTTTTTTTTATTTGTTAAAATATTGATAATAACTTATATTCAAATCAATCATGTAAAAGACAAATACAAATTCAACTTATACTAAAATGTGATTATTCGAATTTAAAAATAGCTAGTTCAACGTAATTCACTCTTTTTAATTCGAACTAAATTTGAAACTTTAAATATGTGAAAATTAAGTTTGATTTCATTTCTCAGCCAATCAATCTCGTGCGTAAGAAAATATAATTTTATTCGCATTAGATATTAATTTTAAATTTCAAGCTATCATATATTTGGATAAATTAAAAAATTGTGGTGCTAATTCAATTCAAGTTTTTTTTCATTTGTTAAACTATTGATAATAACTTATATTCAAATCACTCATGTAAAAGACAAATACAAATTCAACTCATACTAAAACGTGATTATTCGAATTTAAAAATAGTTAGTTCAACGTAATTCACTCTTTTTTATTTGAATTAAATTTGAAACTTTAAATATGTGAAAATTAAGTTTGATTTCATTTCTCAGCCAATCAATTTTGTGCGTAAGAAAATATAATTTTATTCGCATTATTTATTAATTTTAAATTTCAAGCTATCATATATTTGGATAAATTAAAAAATTGTGGTGCTAATTCAATTCAAGTTTTTTTTCATTTGTTAAACTATTGATAATAACTTATATTCAAATCACTCATGTAAAAGAAAAATACAAATTCAACTCATACTAAAACGTGATTATTCGAATTTAAAAATAGCTAGTTCAACGTAATTCACTCTTTTTTATTCGAATTAAATTTGAAACTTTAAATATGTCAAAATTAAGTTTGATTTCATTTCTCAGCCAATCAATTTTGTGCATAAGAAAATATAATTTTATTCGCATTATTTTTTAAAACTAATTAAGATCAAGCATTTAGATAATCTTATAAATATTTAAATAGTTATATCTACAAGCATAATCAAAAAGATATATTTGAGATGCTCAGAATAAGTAGTTTGATAAGAAGTCCACATGAATAGTTGTTGTAGCTTGTTGATACATTTTTTGTTTCACTTTCTGCAAATGATGGAACAAACACAACAAAAATTATACTTAACAATATTCAAAGAAAGGATATATTGCTTAGAATTCATAACAATAAACGTCCATGCATAAGAAAATTTTAAGAAGAGATCATAGTATCACCTAGAACCATGTATAACCACTAATAAGTTTGTTGATACAATTATCCAATAAAAATAATAATTGGAATTACCTGATGAAATATTGAATCATGAGTTTTTCACCTAGCACATGGAGCTGTTGAAGCTTTATTCCTAAATTTATACTACAAGTTTATTGAGACCCCAGAATTTGAAGAGGTGCAACATTTAATATCTTTTAATAAATATTAATTAGTGGGAAGGAGAAGGGGGATTGAAATCAGGTTTTCTGGGCAAAAAAATCGTGCAACACTAATGTTTACTATTTAATATTAATGTAACATCAATACCTATTAATAAATATAAATGTTAATTATAGGGAAGGAGAAAGAGTTTTTCTTTTTCCGCTAGAAAGTTTTGGGCAACATTAATGGTGAGTTATTGGTTTTTTTTCTTTTCCAAAAGTTAATGGCGAGCAACTGATTACTTTTAGTGGGCATAAATGTTAGTTTTATGTTTTTTCTTTAGTGAGGAAATAATTAAATATAAAGCCATAATATTTTTATGTATTTTAAAATAGGAAAAATCCCAAAAAATCACAAAAAAAGAGAAATATGATTTGGTTTTTATGTTTAAGCTTTATAATATGATCTCGTCAGTCAATTCAAGATAGCACCCTATAATATAATTAGGGATAAGAGTCTGAAAAATATTTCAACTTTGATAGAATTTGTTGTTGCGATACTAAACTTTCAGGAGGACCTATTATCTCCCTAGACTATTTTATACCGTAGTTTAAACATATATATTTGTCCACGTGGACATAAAAAATAATGCAAAATTATAAATAATAATGTGTCCACGTGGGCACATATATACCTTTAAAATACACTATTAAATAGTTCAGGGGGTAAAAAATACGGTATTAAATAGTCTAGGGAGGTAATATGTCCTCATGAAAGTTTAGTATTGCAACAACAAATCCGACCAAAGTTGAGGTATTTTTCAGACCCTTATCCCATATAATTATATTAAATATCCATCAAGATTTCAATAGAAGCTTCACTTTACATGAACAAGATCAATAAGTTCATAATGTCATTTATTATTAGATATTGTCGAGCAAAATATTACAATCATAGAACAAGAAATTATGATTATCATAAAAAACTTTTAGACAAATTTAAAAACTAGTGTTTTGACTGTGTAAACTCTGCAATGAAAAATTTACCAAGGTTGAAGATCACGCACGTCATCGAGGAACCTGAAAGATTAAAGCTTAATCGATCGTAGTTTTCTTTTTGATAATTCCTCGAACAATGATAATTGAAATTTCCCCGAAACTGAATTACATCATATATAATGATATTGTGTATCAGTAACTACATCAATTTATTTATATTAAAGTTACTTCAACAATATAATATATATATTAGGTACAATCAAATATTTCAGTTGGACAAACTTATTTTCGATATTTTATTTTAAGAAAATAAATTGTCACGACTCAAATTACCCCTAGACATGACATGGTGATTAGAATCTTGAGAGACCCTAAACAAGCCACTTGACATAAACATGACATTAAGATACAAAATATACGAGAATGAAGATGCAATCCCGGATCAATAGTCTTTTAAAATACCAAAAACAAAGTACAACAACTTCATAAGCGGAAACATATTAAGTCTGGAATTAAGCCTCTACTAATTATAGATGTAGCTGGGACACACCCTAGCTCAAGAATAAGTCTGAAACTGAAAAGAGATATGGTGGCAAGGTCCCCGAACCAAGAGGATTCACCAAATTCTGACTCTCGCTAATCAACCCAACTAGCCACGATCGGAATGTAGACGTCAGATCCTACATTATGAAACAATATGGACATAAGAGATATATGCATCAATACTCGAAATAAACTGAATATAGAAAAAGTGTACAAGTATAAACATGAAACATGCTAAATCTGAAAACATGATAATGCATGACCAAGTATGACGTATGAACGGTATAAGCTTTGATACATAAATCATGATAGAAGGTCGATGCAATAGTCAAAATCATATCGTAACTAAATTCATGACATATGTATAAAACACAAGCTATTTAAGAAATTATATCTTTTGTGGGATGTTTACCATTAAACGACATAAGCCATGTGAGCTATACCATGGAATTCAGTGTCTTACTTCCACACCGAAAAGAGATTGTCCCACTTGCCAAGGTAATGACCATGTTCTTAAGCTTAGGTGGATCCACTAGCTAATTGTCTAATCGGGACATTCTATGGGGGCATGTAGTTCAAGGACTTTGGAAATCGCCCGAGCCCACTCGGTGCTAAGTAAACTCACAACGAAAATCATATAGATCATATCAAGTGATGTTCATAATCTTTAAATTGGTAAGAGTTTAGCAATATCTAGTCAATCATGCATAATTTTCATATCAAAATCATAAAAATAGCTCCTTTAAAAGTATCATAATTTCATAACATAATCAATTAATAAGAGACACTTAACTGAAAGTATCTAAATCATGATAATCCTTTCAAAACGAAGAATTCTTCAATTAGAAGCAACCTAACTTCATAATTCATGTTGACACAAATAGCCTTTACTTAAAACTACCGACACACCTTTTACGGAAGCCTTCACAAACTATTAATCGCTTCACCATCCGTGAAAGTGAGCATGAAAGAGAGGGACATTTGTGATATTGATAATCCAATCTCTACGGGCATGTCTACTGTCTGTGAACCATTTCACCATCCGTGAACGCGTCTTAGATTATTTTGATATTTTTGTTCAAGTCCATGGATGGGTTCACTATCCGTAGATCCTTTCACTATCTCTAACCCATTCGTAGACCTTGCCTTAAATTATTTTTCACAAGGTTCAACTCCACGTATGACTTCATTGCCCATGGATTCTTTCACCAGTCGTGAACCCTTTCGTAGAAATTTATTTTTCACTTATTTCAACTGTCTTTTCTTATTCCAACTTCCAACATTATACTTACCTAAATTAAAAAAAAATCAATGATCATTGATGTATTGTTTATTATATATAATAAAATTTAAATATAATATTAAATATTATAAAATCAAGAAAATAAGTCATTGATGTTAAATTCAAGTGATGATCGACTATGAGTAAGAATAATTTTTAAATAATTTTGTGATTGTTTTTAAAGTGTGATATCCTATGATATGTTATAGTTAGATTGTTATATCAAACATAAAATGTTAGATGACCAAAATTTGATACATAATGAGTTAAACTTAATGTGCATAGTTGCCACAATAGTAACTAAGAAATAATTTGGTAGCGGGATAAAAAATTTTTTATTATGTATTAATTTTGGTATAAATTTTTTCTTTTGGTTTCATCCGGTGTTCGGAGCCCACATTAGAGCTCCGACTAAATTTGGATCACGCACTGCAGGGCCCATTCGGGGATGGCGCTCCCAACATAATTTTCTCCATACCCAGGGCTCGATCCCGAGACCTCTGGTTAAGGGTGAAACACTCCCACCAATGCACCACAACCCATGTTGCTTTCATATAACTTATTCAGTGTTTGGTAGGTAGATATAAATTATTCATGTGTAAAATTAATACGACGTTTCGTTGACAATATAGAAATCTATATAACTAATACATGTATAAGTTATAAGGGAATCTATGTATTATTTTATGTGGGATAAAATATGGAATAATTAAATACATGAATAATTAATCATTCCTTACTAACACACCTACATAAAATACTACATAAATTTACTCACAACTAATCTCTACATTACTAATACCTGAATAACTTTAACCAGCTATCAAACGACACTAACTCTTCAAGAGATGGAGCCATCATTAGACATCATAATGGTCACTTGATAATTGCCGATGCAACAATGTTACAATAGAAATTGACTCAATGATTGTCTCTAATATGATTAAGAGGGTTAAAAAGACTCATGACAAATGCAACATACTATTGAGAAGCTTTCGAATCTCATTAAAAATTGCATCTTCAATTTAAATGATATTCTTACATTTGAGATAAAAATCAAACATATGTAATATTAAAGCCTCTGTGAATAGTTGAAAATCGATGGAGTCCAAAATTTCATAATCACGTTGAAGGAAAACAAATATATTAATAGAATAATAGTATTAGATAATTACTTTTGCGTTCTAATTGAAAATATGCAAATATTCTCTTCTCTTCATTTTTATGTGGAGCCCTTTCCTTTTTAGTATGTCCCAAAAAGAATGTTACCTTAAAATAATTAGAAATAATTTAATTTTAAAAATTCTTTTTTTACTTAATGAAATGATTTACAACCATACAAATATCTAGGAACTATTTTAGACCACAAGTTTCACAAAAAATATTTTTTTAAAACATTGTGACAAATCAAACAATATCACATAAATTGAAACGGAGAGAGTAACATTTAATGTTGATATTACAGATCTAACTACTGCACTAGTATCCTTGCATAAGATGAATATTTTTTCTTATATCTTATATTAAATTAATTTTATCCAATTATCACAATATTTTGAAAGCTAAAGTTACATGTTGGCTGCTTTAAATAAATTCAGTTTACAAATTAAAGGTTGTGAATTTGACAGATCAATTAAGTTATGAACAATGGGAGTGTGTCTAATTCAATTAATTAATGTTGAATATTTGGTTGTAAATTTAACATCAAACTAAGGACTCAATTACATAAAATGTTGCTCAGTTTTTACAAAATCAATTTCACCACCTATTTTTATTCAATCAACTATTTTAACCTGCTAATAAAAAACAGAACATAATTACTTTATAATAACAATAACAAATTGGAGTACCTAGAGAGTTGAGTCATACTTTATACCATTCAAATGAGTAAAGGATTATTATCCAAACAAACATTCTATTATATATAAAATTTAAATTAGGAGTTCTTGTATCCGCTTCAAATAAAGAAATATTTAATACTCAGATTCTAAATAACTTTAAAATCTTAAATATTAAAAAATAATTGAACATTAATTTTGTGCAGCATAACGTTTATTTAGAAAAAGATAAATATTTTGTGTTGAGATTTGGAGTTTTGCCTAACTCGTTCATCACAATTCACAACGACAAAACCTTGAAAAGGGGTTGTGGGGGGGGGGGGGGCATGAAATATTAGATATTTTAAATTATAAATCAATAAAATACTTGTTGAATCTCATCATATATCCGATCTCATTAGAGAATCTTACGAAAAATATATATGGTAATAATGAAAGATTGAAACTTATAATAAAATGAAACAACAATCAATAAAATTTGACGAACACATGAAATTCAGAATCGTCATCATAATTTAATCATTACTATCTTAGTGAAAATTTTAAATTGTAAACATCATATCATTTCGAAGTTTATAACTTTCAAATGAGGAAACCCTTAAATAATACACTACAATTAAATAAGACATCATCAATATAATAAATGTTATAAAATATTATATTGTGGATGTCCACTACGCCAAAAAGTTACTCTCTCTAATTATCTCAATTACCCTTTTATGATCATTATTCTTGTAACATTTCACCTCCATAACCTCCTACATTATATTCATGTTTAATGTCATGTTTATGGAGTTAATAACTTTTATGGTCACTCAACTATCAATTCTTTTTATAGAAAGTCACTCAACTTTCATTCTCAACTCAAAAGTCACTCAACTATGTCTTCTTTGCACAGAAAGTCACTCAACATATTTAATTATTTTTTTCACTAAAATTTTCTGACATGAATTTTTTATTTTTAACCAAAATTTTAAGAACCAAATGTATATCCATTTAAACCATTTAATGACCCGTCCCATTTAATCCGACCCGCTAAGTCATTAAAAAGTTATCAATCACCACTTATAGTATGTGCAAATCGCTGCAATTAGAAGAAAATCTAATCTTAACCTATAATATATATAGATATAAATATTCAACTGAAAGCAGTACATATAGTATAAATGGATTTATGAATCTATAATATAGGTTAAGAGAGAATGACGATTTTTTAATGATTTAGCGGGTCGAATTAAATGGGTCGGATCATTAAATGGTTTAAATGAATATATATTTGGTTCTTAAAATTTTGGTTAAAAATAAAAATTCCATGTCAGAAAATTTTAGTGAAAAAAATAATTAAATATGTCGAGTGACTTTCTGTGCAAAGAAGGCATAGTTGAGTGACTTTTTAGTTGAGAATGAAAGTTGAGTGACCTTTTAGTTGAGAATGAAAGTTGAGTGACTTTTTGTGAAAATAGTTGATAATTGAGTGACCATCAAAGTTATTAACTCCATGTTTATGACTAACCTTTTGTATGTCTCTATGTTACGTTACACTATAAATAGAGGCATAATGGTTTATATTGTAGACATTTGAAGATTTGGTGAACACTTGAAAGAAAGAATGTTATCTTATGTCGTTCCTCTTGTCTTCTACTCTTCTGGTCTTCCTTTTTATATTGTTCTTTTGTTCTTATGATTTACAACATAATATATAGTATTTAATAATGTATTATATAATGATCTAATTTTTTAAAACTAGTTGTGAGGTATATTAAGTCATACTTGTGTGAGACATTATTGACGAAAGGGCATATTTAGGCTCTGCTTTTCAAACTAGCTATCACCCTATCAGAGACCCAAGGTCATTTTCGTCTTTATCACACTTTTTCTCATTCTTTATTTGTGTTGTGGTAAATCTATCTTCTATTTATATACTAGATATAGGACCCCGTGCCAGCACGGGGCCCAATATATATATTTTTTATTTTAATTTATGTCATATTATGGAATTTGAGAAGTTATTGAAATTTTTATATGATTTTAAAAATATTTTAAATTT
>JAJONY010036790.1:0-10152 GCA_029582405.1 Solanum gandarillasii | reverse complement strand
AACTACAACCTGCATAAAACCAGCCCAACCTAACAGTTCACAGTTTACATAGCACCCAGCTCAACAACAATCACTTTAACAAATTACATATCCTCAACAACAAACTCAATATTCATCAATCACAACTTCCACAAAAAGGCACTCACAAATATCAGCAACACACAAGATCAAGTTCATCAAATAGAGGTAATCAAATATCAAGTACTTTCCAACCACCAATAAAACACATAATCATCAAGAATGAAGGATGTCATGAGATGCAATGCAATATGACACCATGAAATGATATGCCTCAGAATACCACGTACTCTCTCAACCGTATATACATGATACTCCTCGGAAATACATCGAGAGTTCATGTCCCATGGGGGACTCGTGAGGTCCATATATCGACACGGACGATCTCCACGTGTCTGTGCGGACGATCTCAACGCACTATCATAAATCAAACAAATTTCGCACGGATGATCTCCACATGCCTAAATTATAATCTTAACATCTCACCATCCCCAGCACGGACGATCTCCACGTACCCAACTTATACTCAATCTCATGTCAATGCATGTGCACAATATAATTTCAAAAAAAAGGGATGATGATCTCAATCAATTATCAATATGAAATGTAATCACCTCAGCTATCACAAGTATACGGGTTTAATAAAGAACACAATCACACATAAACAATTAATCACATTGCCTTTTATTACCCCTTTTTCATCATTAGAATTAATAAATGTGGACAAGTCAATCCATCACCAAGTCTCATTATCCCCAAACACATATTACAAGGAAATACACGAATTCCATACACTTAACAAAGGTTTAGAAATCCACTTGCCTCAAATAATCGAACAATCACTCTGGGACTTGTGTCTTCCCCTTTCATTGAACTTCCAAATCAAATTAATCTATTCAAATAAATGACCACAATAAGATTTCAAAACTAACAACACCATATCACTACAGGTCTAAGCCTAGACCCAAAAACTCACATCGATTCTATAATCAAGTTATCCTAATCTTGATACCAACTAATATGTCAACTCTTTCAAGTTCTTTTCCAAATTTCAAGCCTAGGGTTTAGTCTCAATATCTCTAAATAACATAAATTTAATGATCTTCATATACTACAATACACCCACTACTATCTCAATATACCAAAACTTTAATCATAATATGATAATTATATAAAAGAAACTATACTTAAACGTGAAACTAATAGGCAGAACGTTGTTAGGACATTTATCCTATACTATAACATTCTCTAATCATTGGTTATAATTACTTCATGATTACTTACTATAACCTGTGAATAGTAACCCATATAATAATACTTAACATTAATTTGAAAAATCAATATTGCAGCAAACAAAAAGAAATCCAATTCACTACATACCAACATATAATATTATATAATACTACCTTTCCTTCCAGAAAAATGGACAACTTAACATATTTAGCAATATATTGCGTACTTAAAGAATCGAAATTTTGAACTTCTCACCTGAATTCGTTGTCGGCCGCCGCAGGTAGTATTCCAACCCTTCTTTTTATTTTTTATTTTTTTCCTTCTGCACGAACTACTGCTGTTCACAACAGCCAACAATATTTGCCCTTTTATTTCTATTTTAATTTTTTTAATATTTATTTATTCACCTTTTCTATTATTATTAGTAACAAAATAATCTTGTATTAAATCTGAAAATCATTTCACTCATTCTTATAAGTCATAAATTATAATTATAAAACCTACTATAATGGGTTAATATAAAAATAATGATTAAAATTCATAAAACCACTAAGAGGGTCATTACATAAATACAGAGAGGGTCATCAAACAAATCAAAGAAGAGTTGATGGAGAGACTGACGATAACTAGTTTAAACAAAAAAATTCGTAGAAATGAAAGATTGTACAAAAAAAACCAGCAAATCAAAAAAGAGTTGATGGGGAGACTGACGATAACTAGTTTAAACAAGAAAATTCATAGAAATGAAAGATTGCATTAAAAAAAACCCCACAAAAAAGAGGACAAACTGAAAGAAGCTCCAGAGATGGCAAGGTCCGGCACAGTAACACGGGAAGGTGAGGGTAGCAAGCACAGTAACACGAAAAGGTGAGAGCAGTAAGTGTGGAAATATGGGAAGGTGAGAGCAGTAAGTGTGGAAATATGTCTTTATTAGATTATTGTGTATCTTTTAATGTTTTAGTTAGATTATTATTTTCTTTTTTATGTTTTTAGTTAGATTGTTGTTTTCCTTTTTATGTTTATGATTATTCGGTTTTACACAATTCAATGCACATATTCCAAAAAATTTATTAGCCGAATTATATTTTACACAATTCAAATTTTCTACTAAATAGAAAATTAAGCTAACTGGGTATAAAATATAATTTTTAAAATTTAAACAATCTTTTATAAAATTAATTTTTTTTTGAAATTTTGACTATATTCAATTGTTCATCAATCAGTCGGATATATTCAAAATCCTCTCATCTTTCTCTAAATTATTCAATAAAAAAAACAATAAAATCATATAAAATAAAGAAAAATTAAAATTAGATTATGTATTTTCAATACAAAATCAAGTCATTTATTAGTCATTTTTTTTGTTTGACTCGATTTGCGATTTGATTCGATTGTCGGATTGGTTTGTTTTACACCCTAACCGATAGCTCCGAAATGAGACCCAGTGCACATATCCCAAAATTTCATGAGCCGAAATATATTTCACCCAATTCAAATCTTCTCATTATTAGAAAATTAAGTTAAATGGGTATAAAATGTACTCCCTTCATTTTATATTAATTTAATTTTTGAAGGTGTTTCACACCCTTTAAGCGATTTTGAAATGCTTTATATAAATTTTATACAAATATTTCCAACAGAATTTACGCTTATATCAATCTTCCAATTCAATTTTTTTTAATAAAAAAATTAATTTATATATTCTTGTATGATTTTCTATCACTTAGAAAGAAAATTAATATGAAATAGATGGAGTAATTTTTAAAAATTTAAGTAATCTTTTATAAAATAATTCAACCAAAAATTCTAAATTTTATGGATTGTTCATCTATCCATCAAATATATTAAAAAAAACCCCAAATTCAAAATATTAAAAATATGAACAGTTCGTCCATCCATCGGATAAATATTTAAAAATTACATCAAAGTAAATACTTTTATAGATAAAATAAATTTTAAAAATTATATATATAATGTCGGGTTGATTTGGTCTCGAGTTGACTTTTTTTAGTTAAAACCAAACCAATCCAAGAATAGTCTGGTTTTTCTTAATACGAAACCAAGTCAAACCAAACCATTCTTCTTAGGTTTTACTCGATTTGCGGTTTGATTCGATTTTCGGTTTGATTTGACTTTTTTATACTCAACTCTTTTTCGGAATGATCGGCAATTTATTGGTTCGTCATGCATTCAATATTTGTCGTGAGTTCCAGCCTAAGTTGTCCACTTAGGTTTTCCATCTTTCAAAAGCCACTCTTAGTCAACTAGCGTAGAGCGAAATCAAATCCTGATTTCTAGCGCATTTTGAACTAAGTCGACCCAACACCCAAGACGTGTTGGGCCCATTAGAAGCCCACCTTGTGTCTATTTTAAAAGACAATCATGCGTATGTATCTAAATTTGAAGGATGTATACGTCATTTGACAAAACAATGTCCCTTAGTGTTTGTTCTAGTCGAAGAAGGATCAAGTTACCACTTCATCCAAACGCGTGGACATTCGGAGAAGACAAGAAATCAAACAGAAGGACCGTTCATGGAGGCATAGCTTATGATGGTACCTCTGCATCAGACTGATTATTTGTCTCATTTTTTCCTTATTATATATCCTCATTCAGTTTTATTCATAAAGTTTGTATAAATTCGGAAATTGGGACAATGTTGTCAAATGACGTAATACATCATTCAGATCGGTAGGCCTACCCTAGGCACAAAAGGGTCACATATTTGTATAGAATGCGCAATAACTGATTGTATGTTATGTGATATAATTGAGTTTGTCAAAGCAGTGCTTATGTGTTTAATTAATTCTTTATGATATTTTACATTATCCATTTTGAACACGAGCTAACACTTTTACCTTTTGAGTTTTTCTTCCTTTCTAGCAAGAGGTTGATTAGTGTCGGAATTTTAAGGTCATTTCTCATCCAAAATTGCAAGGAACGGGAGGACTCACAATATTCGAGTCTTTGGATTTCACAAGACATGAATAATCAATCAAAAAGACAAATCTGAGGAGTCTTTGACTATGAAGTTACACTCCTTTATTCTATTTATTTTTATTATTATTATGGCCTTACTTTCACACATTTCTCATATTTTTGCAGGAAAATCGTCCCCGACAACAGTCGGGGATGGTGATAATAATGTATAGTTCTTGTGAATAATTGGGAGAACACACAGTTCGAAGAGACATCAAAAAAAGAATACAACAACAAGTGGTTACTACAAAATTAGGAGACCACATTCAACATACAGTGCAAAAATCGACAGTTAGGAGGATACAAGAAATCGCCATGAGTTTATCTAAATCTTAAAATTGTTTTATGTCTTATCTGAACGAACTACGCGAACCTAATTGTCATATCGATGAGATACGTAGGCAGCCCTTCTTGGGTTCGGTATTTCTTTTTTCGAGTTTCAAAAAAAAAAATTCAAAAAATAATAATAATATAGTTTGTGCATATTTTCAAAGTCATATATGCACGAACTACGCGAATGTGATTCTCATCTCAATGAGATAAGTAGGTAACCCTTCTTGGGTTCGGTATTATTTTTCCAAAAGTAAAATAAAAAATAAAAAAATAAGTTTGTGCATATTTTCAAAGACATATTTGCATGAACTACGCACACGTGATTCCCATTTTGATGAGATACGTAGGCAGCCCTTCTTGAGTTCGATATTTATTCATTCAAAATAAAATAAAATATTGTGTACATATTCTAAGAGTCATATCTTCAACTCAGTTGGGAGCAATGCAGTTAAGAGCATGTAAAAATATTCGATATGATGAAGAAGACCGACATTTTGGTAAACCATAGATTCGTTTGCTACCTCTCATTTGTACTTTTGTGATGCTTGAAAATTCTCTTGCAGACATTCAAGATAAGAATAAAACCAATCTCACGGTTTCTCATGTGTATGGTGTGGAGAGCTTTTAGATCAAAATTCAATTGCATTGCACTGTTGATCTAGAACTTGGCCTGAATGTTTTTCGAGGCGAAATCATGAGTAATGTTTGGTATGGGAAATGATTGTAGGTTTTCTTTGCCCCGATTGTGCCTTTGAAAACCTGCCAAGTGACATTAATCCTAGTTTTCCCACTTTGATCTCTGAAGCATTTTCTTTGAACAACCGCATCTTAGCCACTACCCCTTTTTAGTGCTTACATGTACTACCTCTCTCTTGGCCCAACCTTTTTGAGCGCATCAAATATGTGCAAAATATAAGAGATGATCCAAATTTGAAGATGCCAAAGGCGAAAAAGACAAAGTCTTCCAAAGTCAAGGAAGCAAAAAAAAAAGACTTCTACAAAAAGAAAAAGAAAGAAAGTGGAAAGAGATAAAGAAAGACAAAAACACCCCTACAAGGTCAATGAAAGATGGAAAGGAAAATACTCCAACAAAATAGGAAAGAAATTCAAAAGAAAGGGGTGAAATAAAAGAAAAGCTTCAAAAAATAAGGACTCAAAAGAAAACTTCAAAACAAAGAGGTGAAAAAGGGAAAAACTCCAACAAATAAGAATTCAAAAGAAGTAAAATAAAAAAATAAAAAAATAGGGGACAATAAAGAGGATCAGACGCCAAAGGTGTATCAATCATCAAAAACACAAATTCACTGTGACGCTCAAGAAGGAAGCAAGTCACTCTTATCCCAAATATATACATATCCTACTCGTCCTTAAGCCTATATTACAAGTCAATGACAAGCCCTACATGATCTCATTCCAAATGTCCTCACATTAGTGGAGATTTATATAAGGACCAAGCATATGGTATTACAGTTGCATGCGTTGAACATTCTTGTGAGTGTGAGTGCACTTTTAAGAATGTCCTCAAATCAAACGATTCAAATATGAGTGAAATAAGGCTTTTTCTTTTTGTGAGGACACTTGAAACATGAGGGTTGGTAAGATTCAAAACCTTTGTGAACAAATCTTGTTGATCCTTAAGTATGTTTGAGGTACCACTTGAAGCTGTAGAATTACCTTGAATTCAATCTTAGTTAGAGAAAAGAAAAAAAAGAGAAGAGAGATTTACCTGCAATCCTAATTGTTGGTACCAAATGTAGTCAAGATTTGACTGTCTCATCACATTCTTTATTCTTAAAAAAAAACACTAAAAAAAAAAAGGTGAGTAACAACCACTCTTTAATATTTTTCAAAGCACCTTTTTTTAGATTCTTTCCATTGAAAAAAAAGAATTTGTCTTTCCTTTTTGGGTTGTTCATTGTAGAAAGTGTCATTAGATTAATCTTGTCAGTATTTGACGCCTATTTTACTTCATTGGATTGTCTGTTCCAAAAATGTGATATATCCTGTCTTTAAGCTTTGAATATTGCAAGAAATATCATTTTCCTATTTCATCATATTCATATTGTACATTTTCTACTGATAATCTTGTTTTATATTCTTTACAGTAATCATCATCTATTGACCTGATTCCTGACTCAACATGATATGTAGGCGCCACGTCGGTTCAGTCATATACCTAGTGTGATTTTCTTTTCTCCTTGTGCTATAAACTGGGACAGAATTTTTGAGATCTAAGATCTCAAAAATCCACAATAAAGATACTATCTCCATCAAGTAAAGAATGGAGCTCATTTTGTGATTTGCCAAGAGTTCTAACTGGGACAAAAATTTTGAGGAAGACCTCAAAAATTCCAACAAGTACTAACAAAAGTTTGGTTGTCAACATCAAATGATCCAACATCGCTTGAAGTTTAGAGTCAACTTGCAAATCTCCAACATTGTCATGGTGAGCCAGCATCTCCTCGTACAAATCCTTAATAAGACATGAGTCACAATAAACACAAAATGATCAAGAGTAAAATGTTGGTTACTCACATGTGTCAAAGTGATTAGGCATTTTGTACACATTCTCTTTTAAAAAATCTTTTCTCAAAGTTTCTTGACTAAGTCGCTAGCTAAGGCGACATTGTGTCTACTAATTATCCCTTTTCAAGTACAAGAACAAGTGAAAACATTGAGGCTGACACTTTCAAGACAATCATCGAGCCATCCACCTCGTTACCTTGGACAATCATCGAGTCATCCATCATTTGCATTTTTATTGCATTTTTATTCGCTGAGAAGGCCATTGCATTTAAGTCGCATCTATTCGGAGGTGAAGGATGTGCACCTTATCTATTCAACGTTCAAGTCAGTGAAAACTTGCGTTGAAAGATATTTGCATTTAAGTCGCATCTATTTGGAGGTGAAGGATGTGCACCCTATTTATTCAACGTTCAAGTCAGTGGAAACTTGCGTTGAAAGATATTTGCATTTAAGTCGCATCTATTCAGAGGTGAAGGATGTGCACCCTATCTATTCAACGTTCCAGTCGGTGGAAACTTGCGTTGAAAGATATTTGCATTTAAGTCGCATCTATTCGGAGGTGAAGGATGTGCACCTTATCTATTCCGCGTTCAAGTCGGTGGAAACTTAAGTTGAAAGATATTTGCATTTAAGTCGCATCTATTCGAAGGTGAAGGATGTGCACCCTATCTATTCAACGTTCCAGTTGGTGGAAACTTGCGTTGAAAGAAATTTGCATTGAAGTCGCATTTATTCGGAGGTGAAGGATGTGCACCTTATCTATTCTGCGTTCAAGTCGGTGGAAACTTGCGTTGAAAGATATTTGCATTTAAGTCGCATCTATTCAAAGGTGAAAGATGTGCGCCATATCTATTTAACGTTCAAGTTGGAGGAAACTTGCGTTGAAAGAATTTTTATTCATCCTATCGATGGACATAGATTCAAAATCCTATCGATGGATTATTTGTTTTTCTTTCATTCGTCATATCGATGGATCACTTTTTTTATTCGTCCTATCGTTGTACATGCATTTAGTGGTCATCTTTTCTCATTCGTCCTACCAATGGACATACATTAAAAATTCTACCGATGGATAATATTTTTTCATTCATCCTACCGATGGACAGACATTCAAAATCCTATCGATAGATCATCATTTTCATATACTACCGATGGATCATCTTCATATTCTATCGACTGATCATTTTATTCGTTCTATCGATGGACATGTATTTATATCCTATCGATGAATCATCTTCATTCTTTCTACCAATGGACATACGTTTAGATCCTATCGATGAATTATTTTTTTTCGTCCTACCGATGGACATGCATTTTTATTCTACCAATGGATCATCTTCATTTGTCATAGCGTAAGAGATGCTACCTTTTTCCTTGTAATTTTGTCTCTACTAATGAGTTTCATCTTTGTTTTTTCGAGAACATCCAAGAGGATGCATTCTCAATTGAGCCACAGGTGCGGACTACTCCAACAAGGACGCAACACAACGTGGAACCTTTTGGAAGCAAGCCCGGGATCGACTTCCACCACATTCCAACCACACTTTTATATAAAGGTCATGTGTTTGGCAAAAATCAGGTTTGTCAATTTTCGTTGTCCACAATTTTTTTCATCAATCATATCCAACGAAAGGGACAGCTGTTGACACCCAATTTTGGCCTAACATTTTAAAATTCGTAACTTTTAAGTTTTATTTATTTAATAGTTCAAAATACATTTTTTATAATTTTAAATAAGTTTATCGATAACTATCCTTATTTGTCAAAAAATAGGATTTTTTTTATCAGTTAATTTTAATTACATTATTTTTTTGTCACAACCAGTTGACTACGTTCAAATATTTATTTATTTTGATTAAATCATTAGTTCTGATAAATTGCATTTTTTACATGTCATTAGCTATGTTCAATATATTTTTTAATAATCATTTTATTTGTTAATATTAATTTTGATATTTTACACAGTCTAGAAATTCATTTGAATATGGATAAGATTTTATGCGTATATATTTTTAAAGGCTAGTGATTTGGCGCACGATTTTAAAAGAATGGTACTGTACTATAGGTAATTTTTTTATTTTCTATATAAACAATGGCTTATTCATTAGGTCAAGTGTGGTGAATAATATTTTTTGACATGGGGAGAAAACAATTTCCAAATAGAAAAACCCTAATTTTTTCCTCTCCATTTTCCTCCCTTTGCCGCCACCACCCAAAACCCCATTGTTCACTCTCCCCTCCGGCAACAACCACGTCGGAACCACCATTCCTCTACCACCATCACCCGATTTCCTCTTCTCCAGCTAAAACAATTACCAAACAACCACCAGCTCAACCAAACAAACCCAAAATCGAGCTCCACAAGCAGAAACCCACCGGAAACAACCCCCAAAGCAGCCCCCAAACCACCAATGAAACCTCGCCAGATCTCCACCCAAACCCCCTCCTCGTTTTACCTTTTTGCCCGCTGCAACAAGTAGCTCCGACGAGGAGCTCAAAGCTCTGATGAACCAGAGCAAAATAAAAACCAGACCCCTTCTTTTTCCCCTTTCGACCTTTTGTTGTTTTTTCAGGTATTCGGCGAGGTTCAAGCTCCAGAACACCACAATCAGAAGCTCCACACCGGAGAATGATCGATGAAATAGTTGGACCACCATTGCTGCTCCAAGCTCCGCCGAACAACTATTGGACCAGATCCCAATATACTTTGCGGCTTCAACCTTTTTTCGGCGAAATTCAGTGATTTTTATACCCTTTTCTTCTTATTTTATTTTGTTTGGATATTATAGTTGTTGATTGAACTGATTTCTCTTTTCCAATTTCAGTAATTGTTTTATAGTTTGGTATGAAGATTCATTTTAGAGGTTTATATTTTGATACCATATGTTTTCATTGTTTCCTTTTTCATATGCTATTTATTTGACGGATTAGTATTATTTTGGTGAAATATGTTTCTGATTTTGAAGTATTGATTGATTTGTTCAAATTATGGATTAAGATAATTTACTTTGACTCATTTTCCTTTTTTTATAATAATATTATTTCTTTGTTCCCATTAATTTT